>JANIIA010000190.1:55503834-55533077 GCA_027478495.1 Erythroxylum alaternifolium | reverse complement strand
TAAGTCTTGAACTTGGTGTCCAAGAAAATCATAGACAGATTCTGCTAGAGAAATAAACTGTCTCAAAATGCCCTAGTTTCATGATCACTCTAGAGAGATAGCCCAAATACTCTCATAGGAGGGTAGCTAGCCCCCTACAATCACGAAGATGGGTCCACTAAGTGTGTATTGCTCCCACCAGCCAAACTTAGGCTATGGAACTCATTAAGGATTAAACAATCTAACCTCATCAAACGTAGTAAAGTCATGCTAAGGAGGATTTTCAACAACTAAATATATCTTAGTATTATTCCACAAACAATGTAAAAGTAAGTAGTAACTATATAACTTTGTTTGACCCATTGAACTTGGTATCCCAAGATGGGTGTTCATCACGAGGTTACAACGCAATTGGGCTTAACCCATCCCTTTAGCATGATCTGAAACTAGTTTTCTACTCAAAGTTTTTTTAAATGGATCTACTAAGTTTCTCTCTGACTTTACATAGTCCAGAGAGACTACACCATGTCTAATTAAATTACAGATAATTTTTTTATCTCAATATGATATGTCTACTTTTGTCATTATATGCCTTATTTTTGGAAACGTTAATGACAGCCTACGAATCACAATGAAGGAACACATAAGGAATTGGCTTTTCCTAAAGTGAGATATTTACTGAGAGATTCCTTAGTCACTAAGGTTCCCGTCCTGCTAGCTCCAAAGCCATAAACTCAGCCTTCATTATTAATCTCACGATACATGTTTGCTTTGATGATTTCAAAAACACCCAGCTCCTATGAAGGTAAAAATATAAACACTAGTATAGTGTATATCATTAATCTCTGTAACCCAATTAGCATCAGAATACCCCTTTAATACAGAAGGATGACCACCAAAAGATAATTCAAAATGCATTGTACCTTTCAACATCTCAACAAACAAATCAATGCATTCTAATGCTCTTGAATAGGATTATGAGCATACCTACTAAGTCTACTCAAATAGCATACAATATTAGGACGAGAATAGTTCATCAAGAACATCACACTACCAAGATTTTTTGAAATTGTTTGGCCTAGATACCGATTCAAAGTAACGAAGTTAAATAGTTAGCTAAAACCAAAACCTAAAATCACTCAAATATCTAAGTACCAAGTCTCTAAATCACTAGTATTCCTAATGTATAAATTAAACATAAAATCTAGATGCTTCTTTTTAGTCCCTCTTTTTTTATCTTAAATCTACTAAAACTTAACTCTAGGTATTTAAACTCAAATTTAGGTATTTTATCTTTATTTTAAACTTTAAGACTTATTCTAGGTATTTTAATCTTAATGAAAGATCCTAACACCCATCCCTATGTATTCCAATCTTAATTTTGAAACCTTGCGACCAGATTCTAAGCTTTTTAAATTCTATTTCAAGCCTCAAGATCCATTTTGAGCATTTTATCTTACCTTTCAGTCCTAAGCCTTAGCTCCAGGCAATTTATTTTACTTTCCAAGTCATAATACCTAACTCTAGGTATTTTATCTTACTTTTCAAAGCCTAAGACTAATTTAAGTATTTTACCTTCATTTTAAGCTCTAAGTTCCAATTCTAGAGATTTTATCTTAATTTCAAGCTTTAAGACCTAGTTCCAAGAAATTATCATATTTTCAAAGCCTTAAGAGACTCAAGTTTAGGTATTTTATCTTAATTTCTAAGCCCTAAGACTCATTCTAGACATTTTATTTTTATTTTAAGGCATAAAATCTAACTCTATGTATTTTATCTTAATTCTAAATCCTAAAACCCAACCCCAAGCATTTCATCTTTAATTTAACCGCTAAGACCCATACGGATATGTCATTTCAATTTCATAACGTTCAGATCTATTACATGAATTTCCTTCTTATTTTTGAGTCCTAAGTAAAATCATGAACTCTCAATACAGAGAGATAGAGGAAGTCCTTTTGAAGAGAAGAGACTTTTCAATAAATAACCACATGAGTATTTTTAATATTTGAGTGATGTGAATGTGTTTCTGTTTCTATGTAAACAAATTCATGTCCATGCATATCTCTAAATAATATTATATTTTCATATTTAAACGTAAATATATTTTTCTCCGATGTAAATTTCTTGATCTCCACTTTTCTTTTGTAATAATGTTTCTAACTGAAGACATGAGAATAATCAACGTCAAGAGTTTCTGTTGAAATTCGTTTAACAATGTCGATATGTTGGATCAATGGAGGTTGACAAATTTAATCCTTCTATGTTTTGATAATAATAAAACTTAACAAATGGTTAAGAAATAATTTCAGGTTAAGGAAACATTAGTCGACTTAAAGCTTCCACGAGCCGACTATTGTGCTGATGAAGAATTGATTAATGATAGTCAGAGAATTGTTTGAACAATTGTACTAGTCGACTAATGAGTATCAGAAAAATAAAAACGTGGATTTCATGTGAATATTTTGCATGAAGATTTTATGTGTGTATCTCGATGGTCAAAGATTGGAGAATCAATCAGATTTGTTAGTTGGAGAACTTGACAAGTTGACTATCATGTTATAAGTCGACTATTCGAAGTACAGAGCTGAAGATTCATATAAAAGAGAGTGTGCTAGTCAACTATCACTTGGAAGACAAGTCAACTATGATGAATTAGTCGACTATTACATACCAACTAGTCGACTATCAGTTACAGCTGAACATACTTTGAATTTGTCAAACAAATTCAAATAAGAGCAAATCTTTCTACAGCGGCTAGGAGCGTCCAGAAGTGTCTTGAAGCTTGTAAATACAGGTCTTCACTTCAGAGGAATTAACCTACAAGCTCTTAAAAGAAGCATACGTTCTATAGTGCAAAAATTATTCTCTCATTGCTCTCATATTGCTTACATAGCATACACTAATTCTCGTCAGCTATTTTTAGCTTTATCACTTCTTTATTATCCTTGTTATTATTGTGAGTTGAGTGATTAGAGAAGAATCACTTGGGAGGTAAGATTTGTGCCAAGAAAACAAATCATTTGTAAGGTATAACTTGAGCCGGAAGGGAAGTTGATTGGAAGAGTTCACACTAAACTCAAAAGTTTGTAGTAAAGAGTTTTGACAAAATCCTAAGTGGGAGCTTAGGTAGAGGACATAGGTCTTTGTACCGAACCTCTATACATATTGTGTTTACCTCTCTTCTCTACTCTTTTATATTTCGATTTGTTTTTGTTTTGCCTTGTGTGTTTAATTTTCTGATTTGTAGCAATTTGAGAAAAGAGCAAGAAAAAAAATTAAAAGATCTATTCAACCCCCCTTCTAGATCGTTTTCACTTATGCCAAAACTGTCATCCATCACCTTAAGTCCCTCCATATTCCTATCCTCCCTGGCCTCACCAACGTTGAATTCTCCTTAGAGTTCGCCTTCCATTTCACTTTTCCTCCTGACCTGTGCTCAATCCTCCAAGAAAGTCTCCCCGTTGGTATTCATTTCCTGAACTGGCATTCTTCATCTCCAAATTTTGTAAACCTACCTGTGTTAAACCTCTCCAAGAACATTCATAAATCCAACCTCTGGGTTGATTCTTGGGGTAAAAAACCTGATGACGTTGACAAAGCTTTGAGTTTGGCAAAGCAGTTGGACAAAGCTCCTGTTCTTGTTCCCATATTCAGAAACTGTTACATTCCTTCCTCACTGAATGTTGCTGGGAATTCGGTGTTTTATGTCGATGATCGTCATATGTACGTTTTGAGCTTTGACGTTGCAAGATTTTTCCAAGAAATGGAGTTCTTTCAACCGAGGTTAGATGTTATTGACCCCTTTTATTGTTCTAGGAAAGCAAAGGAGTCAATTAAAGTTCCAGAATGGACATAGTCGGCGGAGAAGTTGGTTGAGTTTTGGTCAGAGGCAGCAGAGAGAGGGGGGAGGATGGTGGCGCGTGAGGCCACGGGCGGGTGTTAGAGTGATGAAGATTGTGCGATTGCCTAGAAGTGGTGTATTGGAGGTTGAGGGATGGAGGGTGGAGACAGGAGGAGGTAAGGGTTATGATGTTGATGGACGGTGGTGATCAAGGTATGGATAATGGCTGTTGTGGAGCCAAGTTTGATGAGGAGTACGTGATGCGGCAAGTGAGAGTATTGTTGCGTGCGGGTTGGAGCAGAGAATACTTGGTGTGCTCGCTTGGGTTTGAAGAGTTTGAGGATACTTAAGAGCCAATCACAGCTCTTCTAGAAGAGAAGTATGATTTGGACTCTCACACGAAGAGTACTTGCTCCAGAGAAGACCATGACCGTCAAAATGGCCATCAAGCTATTTAAATCTCTTAAGGTGTGGGGGTCCCGCTCGAACAATTTTGAGATCTTTTTAGGTCATTGATTCAAGATTAAAAATTATTCTTTAAACTTTAAACATCTTCTTATTTCATCGATTTAACTTTTTAAATTTTAAAACATTAATTTTATTTATAAATTTCAAATTTTTATACTAATAAAGAAAAGAGAAATTTGATTATCTCATGAAATAAATTCTTAAAATTAAAATTTTAAAAATAAGAAAATAAATATTAATCACCTCGCTTCTTTATTTTTTTGATAAATAAAGAGAGGGGAGACCCTGAGGAAAGAAAGAAGAATTAAATCTCTCTCACCACTGTAGTCCTATGACAGGCCCTGCCAATAGAGTCTTCTCATAAGATTCTTTAAAAGGTAGGAGGAGGTTCCAGTAAACAAGTAGATCCTCAAGCTTGATGTTCCGCGTTCAATCTGCTGCTTTATTTTGTTCTCGCATGATATGCTCAACTTGAACTTGCCAAGGTTTATTTAACATATTCCTACACCATTTGATAATGTTTCGGATTCGACCTATTGCCTCATCCTGTCCCTTCAACAGACGAACTACCTTCTCCGAATCCAGCTCCAGTATAATCTGTCGATGTCCCTTCCGCTATGCCAGTTGAAGACCATGTATGTCCCCCCCAAATATTTGCTTCTATTACTGAACATTCCCCAATCTGGTATGAGAAACTTCCTAGCCTTCTGCCTCGGTCATCTCTCAAAAGACCTCCACATTTAGCCACTCTCCTATTGTGACTTATGCTACCAACAGTGTTCAATTTATTCCCCCTAATTTGAGGTTTGTTCCACTTGACACAC
This sequence comes from Erythroxylum alaternifolium, assembly GCA_027478495.1. Lineage (NCBI taxonomy): Eukaryota > Viridiplantae > Streptophyta > Magnoliopsida > Malpighiales > Erythroxylaceae > Erythroxylum > Erythroxylum alaternifolium. The sequence goes on along the minus strand of JANIIA010000190.1, from coordinate 55,527,962 downwards.
CTTATTACATATCTTTCAACTTGTGTACTAGGAGCCAAGGCTTGTGCAAAAGCTTCAGTAATGTCTTTAGTCTGTTTCATCATCTAGCAAATCTTATCATAGCGGTCCCTCCATTTATGCTGATAAAGCCATTCATTCTGCAAAACTCGTTCCCCAATACCCGCTGCTTCCTCTTATATCTTTGCAGGTAAGATTTCTATCAAACCAACCGTTGAAGGACTTAGTATCAATAGAGCTAGCCCTCTCAATTAGAAGTAAATGCTCCCATATCCCTTTTGCCGATGGGCATTCCCTGAAGGCGTGTTCAACACTCTCTCCCATTATACCGCAACAAGGACAATTGGAATCGTCACCGATTCCTCTTCACACTTTCTGACCATGGCACATAATGCTGCCTCGTCGAACCAGCCAAAGAAAAGTTTTGATTCGATTTGGAAGTTTCATTTTCCAGATGTTCTGGTAGGTGACAATCGGTACTTGACATTGGTCACCCTTTAAGGCGATATAGGCAGACCTCGCTTCTTATTTTAAAAATCAAATGAGTTGATTCGTGTCCCTCTCAAAAGACTGTATGGGCATTTCGTAAATCAATCCTCAAAAACCAACCTATTGACATACTTGCCCGTCCCCTGTTGATCGTATCCCTCTTAATTAATGTTTAAGTCCAATGCAAGGCTTGAAAATATTGCTATAAAAAATTTATTATTATCCTATAACTTACTTTTTTGTTAACTATTATAAAATTTATTTTATCATATTTTATTTAAAATGATATAGAATATGGTCATAATTTTAAAACCATACATTAACAATAACAATTACTGTTGAGATTCCCGCTGCAATGTGTGGAAGGGAAAGTCCAATAATAAACAACATTATCGTTATATGATAGAAAGACTATTTTTGATAGATCCATATGTAGTGAAAAAAAAATACAAAATATCATTAAATACATACAAGTAAACATATAAAAACATATGATACGATACCTTTAGAACATAATAAAGATTAGCAATACAAGATTGGACAAAAAGAGATATGTAAAATAAAATAAATAGACTAAGTAGGAAACTTTTTAAGCTAAATAACTAAGAGAGAAGTACTATTTAATAAAAAAAATTGAGGTTACCTATAAAACGAATGACCCGAAATAAAAAGTTTAAAGGACTTACAAGAATGATAGAGACTTCTTTACATGAGTTCCTTTATCCGTATATCAAAGTTTTCTATTATTGGTCATGTCTTTGGTAAGTTTCAACAAAACTATATTATTCTTGATCACATCACCTTAATTCTTTTTAGGCATTTCTTTTTCTTCTTACAATCTCAACTCTCATGTACTATTTTCTCGCTTCTTATCATTTTAAAATTATAAATAACTAAATATTAACAAATATAAAATAAAATTTTGTGATAATTAAATAATATCACATACTGGATCTTCTCATATATTGAATTTTAGCGAGACTCTCGTTAAATGTTGTTGTTGCTGTTAATAATAATAATAGTAATAAAATTTAAAATAAAAATAACATTTAATTCATAGAAGAATTTAGTATCGTCAATCATTATTTTTAATTAATATGATTAGTAAATTAATTTTTTATGTGACAATAAAATCATTAAAAATTACATGTAAAATGATTTAAATGACAATATATTTTTTTAATTATATACATATACAATTAAAATGTTTATGTGAATTCTTGAAAACATTCACGGAGAACGATTACTTAAATTTAATCCATCCAGGTAAGCTTAACCTCTTTTGATCTTGCTCTGGCTTGCTTCGTGTTAGCCCCCTAAGTCATACTAGTGGAATCGTGCAGGCATTGACGAGCCTTAACTAGTGTTTGACATTCTGAACAGCAGAACAAGGTAAAAACTTGCAAGGAGGCAAGGATGAAAATGGGTCAATGTCAAGCCTTAACATGCATTGGTGCACATTGGCAGAAATTTTCAACAAGATGCAAGATTCGGATGTGAGACCAAAAGACGGTTTGTGATGGACATCAAGTGGAAAGTTACCTGGTTCACACGCATGATGGAATATGCCAGAGTTCCAAGGTGAATTAGCAAGTAGATCAAATATGGTATAAGTTTTGGAAGTGTTTCGAACCTTATACAAGCTGAGTTGGCTAAGCTTGGGTTCTAGATGGACTAAGGACTTAGTGTGTGGTCAAATGGATGGACCATGGCTAATGAAGTTGGCATGGAAAAGCATTGGATGGACTAGTGCGCTATCCAAGTCTCATCATTAACAGATAGAGATAAAGAGATCTTGGATGAAGTAGTGGATAAAATCACAGTGGATGATTTTCCCAACCATCCCTTCTCGAAAGAAAGAACGCGAAATTCTTTTTCCTTTCCGCAGGGACCAGGAGATTGGATTTAGTCGTAAGAAGAATGCTTGGTTGATAAGTCTTCAACCCCCTCAATCACTAAGAACGCCCCCGATTAGTGCAATTGGGTGTGTCTATTTATCTATCTGCTCATCAGCCCTAAGAGATAAAGATCATGTAGAAGGATCATCAGAAGATAGAGGAGATCTTCGTGGATATAGATGGACCATTCCTAGACAGATGTAATCTTTGATCTTGTTATTGTAATGTAAATTAATCCTATTAGATAGAGTCCTAATTGGATGATGATGTCATTATATTAATTAGTGTGATGTAATTTGATGAGGATAAGATTATAATCTTAACTAGTAAAGCTCTAATAGGATTCTAATTTGGTCATCTAGAGGTGCCTATAAATAGCTCATTTTAGCTTTGCTCTTAAAAACAAGTATGTGGGAGACATTTAAAGATGTGAGAAAGCATTCCTTTGTATTCTTTGAGGGAAGTAATAAAGGTTGGCGTTTGCCATATCTCTTTCTCGTGTTCTTTTGTTGCTATGAATGTTTAGTTCTTTCGTAGTTTTCTTGCAAAGGTGTGAGAGTGAAATATTGCGATGGTCGTGAAGCGTTCAAGAATGAGTAGATTGGTCGATGATCATAGGACAAGGCTGAATGTTGCTTAACGGAGCTAAGTGAGATTGCCATGCAAAGGGATTGACATAACTTATGGGACAAATTCGTACTTGAAGAAAAACCTTTGTAACACTTCATATGTTTAGTATGACTGGAGCTGAAAATTAAGGTTTTAAGGTATTTCTCACATAAGCATTGAACTTTCTTATCGTTGTAATGTAAAAACAATGCAAAGATTTCGTATTTGAGAGATTATGGTTTTGTTTATTTGTTGAAAGGGAAAAGAAGAAAGAAAAAGTTTACCATTAATATTCGTGTGTAATATAAATTTCCACATTATGAAAATTTTTTATTGTTCTTTATAAATTAATAGCTTAACAGTATGTTGTGAACTTTACGTTTATAATAGAATATAGAATAAATCTTAACATTTCTAAACGTTCAAATAAAACCTTAACATTTTCAAAACATTTAAAACAAATTGTAATTAAATGAAAATTTTAACGGGTTTAACTTTCCATCAGTTTAATTTCACTTAAATATTGATATGATATTATTTCTTATTTTTTAAATGAAAAGTGAACCCTTAATGTCACATGGCAATTGAGATTTATTATCTTAAATATATAATAATAGGTTCCACTTTCACATGACAAGTGAGATTCACTGTCTGAAATATGTAATAGTGAGCCTTACTGCCACGTAACAAGTGAGACCTATTGTATAAACTGTGTAACAGTAAGCTTTGTGACACTAAAACTTACTTTTTAATTAATTTTTAAAAAGCTTATTATGTGACAATGAAACTTACTTTTTATTTAGAAAATATAAAAATAATGTTATATCAACATTGATATAGCTTTTAACTACCTATCAAATTTTTTGTCCATTTAAGATATTTTCTGAATATTTTACAAATGTTAGGATTCAATTTAAACGCTACAAATAGTTAAGACTCAGGTTGTATTTGTTAACTAAGATAAACACTTCAAATTCGTATAGTATAGAACGAGGCTCTAAATGGATATTACCAACGTTTGAACCCAAACCAAACCAGGCCTGTAGGCCCAACCCAATCGAGATTAAAATTGCAGAATTCAACATGAGCTAAGCTGTTTTCAGCAAGATTGTCACATTCAACGGAAAAGACAGCCGAACTTGTGTGTGAGAGAGTAAGGCGATGATGAAGACAAAGAAGATCCCACAAATTCATCAAATTTCTTCATCTCCTTCCTTATGGCGTGAAAACCGTTTCTTTTCTCGACTTATAACTCCATTGTACTCGGTTCAATGGCCGAGTCTTGTTCAACAAACGCAACGTTCGAAATTAGTAATGTTGACTGTTCTATTTCCCTCTTCTTTTAATTTGTACAGAATTAGCCGTTAATTTGTGTACTTAATTGCATTTTACAGGTGCCCATATGTAAAGATTGTAACTTTTTATGGACTTCTGAAAATTTTGTTTAGATATGCAAATAAGAGCGTTTTTATTGCACCATTGAAGCTAGGCATGCATGTTGGTGCTCAATTTTGCTTCTTGTTTTTGTTTGATGGATAATTGATGAAGGCATTGATAAGTTGTAAAAATTTTAAAATAATCCACAGAGAAGGATGTTCAATGATTAATAATATTACGGACATTGAAGAATTGTGAAGCTGAACTATATTAGAGTTCGTCACTGAATCAGAACGGACATTATTAGGTTTTTAGAAGGGAAGCTTTAAATCATTCTAACATCATATGGCCCTTTACTTTGACCTCTTAACATGGAATGTGTTGAAGATGTATGTTAATTGGTTCATTTGATCAAACCTGACTTGCCAGTCTTGCTTTTCTCTTTTAAGTTAGTAGGCATCGGGTTTTTATCCTCTCATAAATCATCTTCCATTCGGGTTTAAAAATTTAGATGTCACTCTGACTAGGAGATTGGGTTGTATTGTACTCTCTTTCACAAATCATCTTGGTTCTATAACAGAGTTGCTCTTGTAACTTTTAGAAATTCTTGTTCTGTCAGTAGGTAAATATGGATGGAGGTCTTTGTTCTGTTCTTCCTTCTAATGCTTCTTTCTAAAGGCTGGTATCAAAGGCAAGGTCAGTATGGAAGGCACAAAGTCTTGCATTTGGTGAAGCAGGGGGAAGAATAAGTCTTTGTCTTAACAAAATTTAGTGGTGATTTTCTGTATTGCTTAGTATCAATATTTATTTGACATAAGAATTATTGACTTTGGTTCTTATCCAAGTAAACAATGATGAGTGCACAAATTTTTGTTTTGGTATCTATATCCACCTTTTGCATGTTTGATTAGAATGTCACCAGCGCTTTGACATGATTTCATTATATTTAGAAATATGCATTTTCACATTCTCTAACTATGTCATTACATAGAGTATGGCTCTAGGACGTTCTGCACCGTAAACGACAAACACACTTTTTATTTTTGGTTGGTTTGGTATGCTTTTCTGTAACATAACTTTTATTTAATACTAGTTACCAATAATGGATTTTCTTTTGTATAATTAATTCCACTTTTTGACTGGATTTATTTAGGTTTGCAATTGCATTTATTAACTTAGGAATGCAGACGCGGATATAAATTGTGGATGATATCAGAGTTGACCTTGTACTCTAAAGTTTTTCTGTTCTAATTGAGCGAGTCAATCTTTGTTTAATCATCTTTCTGCAGGAACAATGACCAGAGGTCGCCAAAAGATTGAGATGAAGCTGATTGAGGCAACAAAGGCCAGGCAAGTTTGTTTCTCGAAACGACGAGCCGGAATCTTCAAAAAGGCTAGTGAGCTCTGTACCTTATGTGCCGTTCATATTGGTATGATAATCTTTTCACCTGGCGGGAAGGCCTTCTCATTTGGCCATCCAAGTTTGGACAATATTTTCAATAGACTTGTTCACCATGAAGACGCAGACTCATCTAGCATCCAGCGACAGCCTGATCACCGCGATAATATACTGGCTGAACTTAACAAGACTTGTAACGATATATATGAGCAATTGGAATCTGAAAAGAAGCAAGCAGATATACTTAAGCAGCTCAGTGAAAAATCACAGGGCAAGCGTCTGATGGATTTACCGCCCGATGACCTCAGCTTAGAGGAAATGCTGATGCTAAAGGGGTTGCTGGAAGAAACACTGGGATGTCTACAGAAGCGCCGCGAGGAACTTGCTTCTCAAACTTCTAATCCACCTGGATTCTTTAAACATTCTTTTGATCTTAACGTATCAGCGAGTAGTTCGTCGGTTGATGCCGATGACGCCGACGCCGATCGTGAGGGTTAACCTTTTGAGCATGTTACTGCAAAACCGTATGAAATTGCTATATTTTGCTGTTACTGTTAAAGTTGTATGAGAGTGTTTCAGGGCATTCTTTCTTTTCATCAACTGAGCTCTGGGAAAGTAATCATAAGAGAAGGCATAGTCAAGTAGTAAGGGAATGCATAAACCATAATTCCTAGCTTTCTTCATAGTTACAATTCATTTGGGGATTTTAGGCTGCAAAGGCTTAATCAAGGGAGACTTTAGTATCATTGATAGGCTCCTTTTGTTCTTCCCAATTAAAAATGAATATGAAAAGGAGTTAATCTCAAACTTGAGATAGAACATGGCCTTTTTCACATACGATATGGATTTTCTTTCATATAATTATCTCCATTTTTACTGAAGTTATTGAGATATGCCATTTGCATTTATTAACAGAGAAATACACTCTTATATAAAAGGACAGAAAACTATATGGAAATGGACTTTATAGATTTTATTTTGGTAATCATTACTTTAAGATATAGGTGGAGATAGCAATGAGCCAAATCCCTTTTTTCTTTTCAACTAATTTTATTGAAAGTGTGATTTATACTTTAACGTTTCATAAAAAGTTTAAGTTTGTTTTAATTGTTATCTTTAATAAGTTATTATTATTATTTTTAATACCACCTTGCACTTCACTTTAAAGAGGATGCAACAGACATAATAAATATAGCAGTAAAGACTTATTTATATTTTTGCGATACAAAAATGTAAATTATTTAACAAAAGCATAATTATCAACAACAACAACAATCTTGCATTGAATTTAAAGAGATTTAGTAATACGCAGCTTTATTTCTAACTAATAAAGAAACTGTCTCTAACTAACCAAAAGCCTAATTATGTTATAATTAAATTGTAGTTTAAAATATTATCTAAAAACATTAAGGTAAAACATGATAATACGAAAAGCAATAACAATTAAACTTTTTACAAAATGATAGGGATGTGATTTACACATTTGAAATTTGAAAGAATCAAACCCAAGACATAGGCATTAAACTCTTTGATCATTTGGGCCTTTGACCCAAATATTTTCAATGAGTTGGGTCGGGTTTGATGTTTCTAAAAGCCCATGTTCAGGTCTATTTATTTCCCTAATTAACAAAGATCGTCAAGGGTAAAGTCGTCAATTTTCTTTTCGATAGGTGTAAGAATTGGATCAGGCCTTTGAAAAAGGGTTGCATCATTTACCGTTCCAAACCGAAAACGAAGAATGGCGTCGGCGTTGATCCGTTCTGGTGCTCTCCGGACCGCCCTTCGCGGCGGTTCTAGAGCGTCTCCCAAACGAGGCTTCTCTTCCTCTGCTCACCACGACGATGCTCGTAAATCTACTTCTCTTTATTTTTTCTTTCTTGTATAGCATCTAAATTCCATATTTAAGGTCTGTTTTCTTAATCTGAATATAATACTTTAACTGCCGAATTTGTGATTCATAGTTACAGCTGCATGAGGTTTTGGAATTTGATTGTTAGGACTCTTTCCTTGTTCTACGTTTTGTTTGTAAATTTTTTGATGTCTGGCTGACGAGATATGTTATGGATATAAAGAATCTGGAATAATGAAGAAAATCAAGTTCTTCATCAAGCTTTTTTTTTTTGGTAGCTAAGAATATATTAATTCCAAAAGGAACTGTATTTAGCAAAATTTATCAAGCTATGTTTGATCTTATCTCACAAGTGATTGTATCTTCTGTTTCTTTTTGGTATTGATTATTGAGAATTGCTTTATATTTTAATAGAGGAGGCGGCTAAGTGGGAGAAGATAATATACGTAGGCATTGCTACTTGCACACTCTTGGCCATTTATAACCTCTCAAAGGGTCATCACCACTTTGAGGAGCCTCCTGTGAGCTTTCTTTTCTCTTCATATTATTGTTTATGAGACTTTTGAAATACATATGATTTCAGCCATTGTGATTAAATTTCAAATTGGTTAATTTTCTTCCATGTTTTTTTTCACGAATCATCAATGACATAACTTTTGTACCTGGGTATTGTCTGCTAATTGCTGTCCTCATTGGTGCAGCCGTATCCATATTTGCACATTCGCAACAAGGAGTTTCCATGGGGTATTTCCTATCGCTTTCCTTGTTTTATTTTATATTTCCTTCTCAAACCAACAAACTAATTGCTTTGCTATTAATCTGTTATCAATTTTACTTATGGTGGCTCAAGCATTAGATTGGGGCTTAAATCCATATGCTTCTGCTTGCTAGAAGTCAATAGGGCTGAATTGATTTGGTTTAACTCATTACTCTGATGTATGAGAAATTATAACATTGATCAAGTACATTTGATCTCATTTGGGAGGCTATAATATTTTTTCTAGCTTTTGGGTCCATAATGTTTGGTCTGTAGTTCTGCTTAATCCAGAGAGGGAATGCATACTGCACCAAATTTAGTTGTTTGTGATACTGAAGTTGTTAGAATGTCTGAATTTGGTTGGGGGCCGGCTTAGTTGTTTCCCTAAAAATTGGTTGCGTTTCTCCTTTTACAAGGTTTATGGTCATAGATTTTGCTTGATTCCTTTTGACAGATTTTCGATTTTTGTGAACACAGGACCAGATGGACTCTTCGAGATTAAGCACCATTAGATAGTGAGGGCACATATGAAGATATGAAAGCTTTTGCATATTCCTTCGTTTTTCAAGCAGAACTTTCCAAACCAGTACACAACTTTGGTTGCTATTGTTGATCTTTAGCGTTTTATTTCGCATCGCCATTCATGGATTATAAGACTCTGTATGCGGAAAATTGTTCAGTTTGCATACTCTTCTTTGTCCAGAATTTGTTTCCTGCCTGCTGCAAAATAAGATTGATTAGTGATGGGAAATTTCCTTTCCGTGATCTGTCTGTTTAAAGTCGCAGTGATTCATGAACTGTGGTTGTTGGAAAATCTTATGAAGTTTGGGGGATAGTTTAGAGGATGGCCTCTAAATGTGAGGTTTCAGTATGAAATATGCAAAAACAAAAATGATTATTGGAAACAGATGGACTTTTTTCTTTAATAAATGGGGAAGCAGAAATATGTACAAGCTTATTCATCCAAGCACTTACCATGAATCGAATTTTGATAAGAAAAACTATAAATTTGACATCAAACTAAACCCCTGATGCTGAGATTGTCAGGGCAATGCATGACTTCATAGGAAAATGATAAAATTGTTAGCTCTCGGTGAGAAGAAAAAGAATAAAAGTTTTCCTTTAATTTTGTATAATAATTTTATTTTGATCTGATTAATAAAATGTAAATTTCATAGAATATCGATTGCTCCTTAGGAGATGCTCGTAAGATAAAATCAATTATTAAAAGACTCAATCGATTTAGGTGGTTTAATTGTAAAAATTTTGAATTGTTTAACTTTTTATTTTAGTTTTTAACTTTTAGATTTAATTTATTTTGATAATTTTTATTATTAAAAAATATCAATTTATTAATTAATTAGTCAATTTTAATAAATTAATAAGTTTTTATAAATCTAAATAATTCAATTAATTTTTATTTAAAATCTTTTTTAATTAAAATTTAAAATTTTCGATGAATAAAAATAATCTTTTTTAATTATATTTTAATTTTTTATTTTATTTAATATTTAGTCAATTTTATAATAGTACAATACCGATTGAATCTTTTAAACTTTAAATCTCTTATTTTACTGATTTAACTTCTGGTCTAATTTTTAAAATATTAGATATAACCTCCTCTACGACCACTTAAACTTTAATGGGTAATTAATAGTAAATTTATTTAGGGTTAACAAATTAGATCGACTCTAATCAACAAGAAAAATATCTGAATTGATTAAATTTTAAACTGGTGAGTTGATTGAATTTTAGGACCAATGAATTAATTGAATTTTAGCTGAATAGACTTAAGCAGGTTTGATTAATTTCATTTTAACTCAAACAATTAGACTGAACTTGACTTTAATTTGGCTTGAATAAAAACAATTTAAGATCCGACCTATCTATTTTCATCCCTTATATTGTAATATTGTTGAGTTCTGCGCTTCATTTCCTTGGAGAATATTGACAAGCGTTTTTGAGGTAGGTACTAGGTATGTGAAAAGTAAGTGCTGTCTATTTTGCAATCCAACATCAAAGCATCATGGTAAAGATTTCACCTTTCTAAGTGGGAATTCCTAGCAACCATAGGTGACATTTGGACAATATTCACTGCTAGCAACTTTGCTTTAGAAAGGCGCAATGAACAAAGAAAGAAAGAAAAACATTTCTAAGAACAAAATCTCATTCATGTTACCAATGTGAGCTGTTCCCTTCATGAAGGTTGAGTTGCTTTGTAACAATCATTATTTGGATTGAGCTAAATCTTGGAGTTTTCAATGTCACTATTGAATCTGGTGGCTTTGTCAGGTTTCAGATGCCTGCCCACCAAATTCGGATATTTCACCTTCAGACTTGCAAGAAACTGGTGTGAAGCACGTGTATATGAAACTCTTTTCTATATTAACACAGTCATACATGAGAAAGAAACAAAAGGAAAAGCTTTCAAACGAGAAAAGCTGTGAATTAGACGGATCATTAAGGTAAAGACCAGGATTACAGAGAAGTTGGAAATTCCAATTGCTTCAACTTGCACGAGTTCTTAACTTCCTCCAGAGAGTAATTCTTACATACTATATATATAACTGACTAATGCACATGAAGCAAGTAGATGACCTCAAAATTCTGACTGATCAGCTTAGGGTGACAATAAAGGCAAAAACTTGGCTGTAAGTAAACTACAAGCCATACATGGGAACTTTACTCCGCTGCTTTGTTGCCAACACCCAACCCTTCATTTCCAGTTTCAGGCAGAGTTCCCAAATCTGTTCGAGCCTCTTTTTCGTCTTGAGAAACTGAAGAATCTGCAGAGTCTACAGAAGTATTCTGGGAGGAATCAAGGTCATTCTGGTTATTGTTGATGCCATTGGTGTCCGAGGATGCCACTTTGTCTTCGTGGGATTCTGAAGAATCAGAGGAACCAACTTTCTCTTTCTGGCTTGCATCTGTATCATCATTTGCTTTTTTGTTGTTCTTTCCGTTGCTTTGAACATCATCCTTGCTCCCATTGCCAGAATCAAATTGTTTCTTTTCGTTAGTGTCAGCATCACGATGTAAATCATTTTTCTCAATTGTGTTGCTGCTAACAATATTATGATTGTCATCATGGACACCATCATTATGGCCTGAACTGTCCTGCTTACGCTGATCTGCATCCGTGTTGACATTTGAATTGCTGTTCTCGTTTGTGTTGCTCTGAACATCAGCATTGCTCTCATTCTGGCCAGTGCTGCCATTATTTGTGTCAACTTGCTCCTTTTGGATTGTACCACCGTTGCCAGTTGAATTGTCATTATCAACTTTGTTGTTGTCAACAGCATTTTGGTTCGCATTCTGGTCAACATAACCACTGTTCGAATTTGCTTGCTCAGTTTGACCTGCATTTTGGTTAACATTTGTGTAACCATTGGCCTCTTGCTTACTCTGATCAGCATCTCCACCATTATCTACGTTGGAGGGATTTCCTTCCACCTGTGTGGTTGACAATTCAGAAGAATTCACTTGCTCCTGCTGGCCAGCGCTAGCATCTTTTTTTATGTTCAATGATGTACCTTTCTCCTCTGTCTTCAAAGAATTAATCTGGTCCTTCCCCCCAGCATTACTATTTGTATTCATGTTTGAAGACGGAACACTTTCATGGATACTCTCCACTCCAGACTTGCTGCTAGAACTTTCATTCTGAACTGGATCCTTGTTTTGGCTCATTGTAGAATGAGTATTGTCGTTGACTGTTTCTCCAGTAGATACAACAGATTCAGAATTGTTTGAATCTATTGATTCTTGATTAGCCGAATCTCCATTTTCAGTTGCAGTAGAAGGCCTTTCATTCGAATCCAATAGTTTGCTGCTGGCATTGAAATCAGATTTCTTACTTTGATCTAGCATATTGTTATTCTTGGAATCCTCCTCCTCTTGCAACTTGTTGTCTGATGCTTTGTTTTGATCCTGAGTTGTATCGAGTGAATTTTGCAGCGATGAATCAACATTTTCAGAAGTAACAGAATTGGTATTAGAATCTCTGTGATGTTGTTCATTCAGTTCTGTTGCTACTGTAGAACTCTCATGGGACTCATTGTATGACTCTTGCTTATTGTTTTTATCATCACTAACATTCTCTTGGCTGGCTCTGACATTGGCAGTATCATTTGTGCCAAGATCAGATTCTTTTGCATCTGGAACTCCATTGGTATCAACTTCAGCAAGATCCTTCTTATTTTCCTGGTTAAGCTCTGCATCATTAGATTTCTTGTCAACGCCTGAATCCTCTCCGGGCATCTCATTCTTTGCCTCATGAACAACACCACTGGAAGCATCATCTCCCTTGTACTGTTCCTCTCTTGCCTCCTCACTATGGCTCTTGTTTCCATTATCAACATTATTTGTTGAGCCCCCATCTTCATTCTTATCTTCAGTTTTTTCTGTATCTCTATCTTCATTTTCCTTCAAATTGCTTTCTTCTGTTACCTCTCTAATTTCTTTCTCTTGATTCTCTCCTACCATCTCCTTTTGTTCACTGGTGTCCTCGGTTGTCTCTTGATTATGTTCCTTCTCCGTCTTGTGGCTCCCTTCATTCTGTCCCTTATTACCATGGTTTCCCTTATTCTCTTCATTTTCAGCATCTTTACTATCTACACCAACATCACTCTTGACTTCATTCCCTTCCGTCCCTTCAGATCCCCTATCTTCACCAACATTCTCCTTGCTCTCTTCCCGCTCCGTTTCTTCGCCAACATTCTCTTTGCTCTCTTCCCGCTCCGTTTCTTCGCCAACATTCTCTTTGCTCTCTTCCGTCTCCTTGTCTCCAGTTATGAGATCACCATCTCCTTGTTCTGTAGTGTCATGAAAATGATCATGTATCTCATCGTCCCCAACCGAATTTCCCATGTTATCTTCAGTTTTGCTTTCTTCATCATTCTTTGTTCCCTCTTCTTTTTCCTCTTCTTTTTCTTGTTTGTGTGTCGCATCCCTGATTAGTGGGTCCTCAACTTCAGGACGGAGGTCCTTTCTCCCCAGTTTTATAATCTCATTCCCAGTTTTCAGATCCTCCTCATATGCTGCTTTCTTATCATGGGAATGCCTGACTTGGTAAAGCAGCCAAATGCAAACACCAACCAGAAGACAAATTTGCAAAGCATGTTTTACCTTGAAACCCTTTGACCTCTGGTTTCTACGAGGAGATAACCGAAACATATCGTGAGTGAATATGTTCCTTCCAATTACCTGCCAAAAGTTTCAAACTTTCATTACCGACATGTCAAACTTGCCAAAAGAAGTACACACCTCAGAAGAAGTTAACAAATCTCCTTGTTCAATGTCAAGAACACTTATTACACAATCAAGAATAGAATTTAAGAGCTAGATAGTACACAGTCTCCTAAGAAAAGCAAACTGACAATTAATCAAAACTTTTATGAAAATTAAAAGGAAAAAGAAAAAGAAAATTTGGAAAGAAAGGATCCGAGTGACACATAACATTCCACAAGTAAAAAGGAAAAAGATTGACAATATCAGAACACAAAAACAAATCTAACGAAGATACAAACAAAAAAAGCTCCAATCTTCCAGTTCTTTGCACCTATTGCAAGACAACTGTAAATTCAAACAACCTCATCTCCGCATGGAAGGTTTGATGATTAAATGGATCAATAATAGAGGCAAAATTAGCAGGTAAGTTCAGATCATTAAAAACAAAATCTTCGTTCAAGCAACCACTACCCCTGTTATTCCATATTCTTCTAAAACCAAACCCCTGTTCACAAATTTGCGGATCTACACTTGAAACGAGAGATCTTACCACAACCCAGTTTCAGAAAGACAAGAATAGCAACAGGGCTTCAGACAAAAAGACAAGAAAAGAAAAGATACTTACCAAGAAAAGCCAGAAAATCCCACTTCAGATTATGTAATAATTACGAGAAGAACAAAATACCTTTCAACTTTTTAAATCTCAGAGGTTGGTGAAGTTCATTACAAATGCTTCTCTTTTCTTTCACAAGTGTTCCTATTATGTTTCTCTCGGATTGGATCTCGAAATGGAAGCAGACCATGTCAAAAGACATGCCAAGTTCACACCTTTATAGAAGAGAAAACACCAGCAGAGGAACTGATGACATTAATGACACAGACGGACACGAAGCTAAACGGCAACGTTTCTTGTTTTTCTCGGGATCATTGACTTAACAACTGCAGTGCCACGCGTATGAAGCGGACCTCACTGAAATTTTTTTATTTTAAGTTTTTTTTCCTTTGTTGTATTATTAAGCGGAGTACTAAAGAAGTGAAAATTACACGTCGATCCAAGGCTACGGCTTCCAAACTTGTAGCTTCTGCTCTACGCCAATCTCCGAAAGTGTCCGCAGGGAATTACTCCGTCGGCCACTTCTCTAACGCCACAGCTTCCGCCTTCTACGATGCGTTAGCCATGAAAGGCGTGAAAATAGCAGCTCGACCGCTCTAACTCGACATGGAAGCGACTTCTCCGATGGACCCTAGGGTTCTCGATCGTGTGCTTTATTAATGCTTGGCGCGATTGGGATACCCACACTATCGGACTCACCTCTACGGCTGGGAATCGGAACAGGCGCTGGAAACCGCTCGCGAGTAGGTGGCCGGTTTGATCGGAACGTTGGCCAAAGAGATAGTGCTCATCTCCGGAGCGACTGAGTCTAACAATATATCGGTTAACGGAGTGGTAATGTTCTACGAAGAGAAGAAACGTCATGTCGTTAGGACTCAGACGGAGCAAAAATGCGTGCTGGACTTTTGTCGTGTAACGAACTTCCATGCGTAGCGAAACTATACCTTATTAGGGAACGTTTTGATGAAGAAATCTTTGAGGAGCCCATTGGGGATTTTAAGGAATTATAACAGGAAGGAACGGTCCAGTATCGCGCGCAGTTCGACAAATACTCCAATCGACTGGCGCTTACTGAAGAATACCTCATAGCATTCTTCCTTAAAGGGCTCTTGCCAGAACTGCGGTTGATGGTTAAACTGTTGGATCCTCAAAATCTCCGACAAGTCTACGTACTCGCCCGGAGGCACGAAGCGGTGATAGCAGCCAACACGATTCCCTGTAGTCATAAGGGAACTGATCACAAGACAGTGGGGTCCGATGTAGACAACAACAGCGGAAGAGAACTCCTGCACTCCGCAGGTCAAGCAAAAGAACCCGAAATGTAAGGCCCACTACAGCTGCCGACACCTCAAACCCCCTTCCAAGCGAAAACTGTGTGGAGCCCACATTCACATTCTACAAGAATATGAACAGTAAACAGTTTGACGAAAAGCGGACCCAGTGCCTTTGTTTTCGGTGTTTGTTTTTTTGGTTTTAGCTGCGAGGTGTCCTATGGGAAGTCAAGGTTAGCATGGGACATGCACCGAACGGAGTTTGTGACAGACGCGTGGGCATGGCAGTTAAGAGTGAGATTGGGGTTATTTATCTTTGGAGGAAATTGGGATAATTTGCGAGGAATTTTATGAGATGGTGAAGGAAGGGCTACACATCAGTTTTTAGGTGATGCTAAAGAAATTGAGAGGTAATTAGGTGTTGAATTGCATGCCAGACGAGTGCTTCCTAGTGACGTATAGCTGAGAATCTGAGATTCCTCAGATAGTGCATGATGAGTCAATGGAATATCATACAGTTTTAACATCAGTTTTCCGCGAATATGCCTTGGTGAATTGTCATAATTTGTCCACGATTGAATTTTGAAATCAGTTGTTATCTTGTGTTTGTCTAGGTATGCAAGCATCATATGTGGAATTGAGATAAAAAAGGATGAGATGGTGTTCCTATCACAGATTCCATATAACTGTCTAAATTATCTCCGCCTTGTCAACTTTAGTTATGTAATACGGAGGAAATGATTTTCATGTGCTTGAAATGTTCTACGATTGCTTTGTGTTTACATATCAGGAATTGAGAATAATTCATAAATCTCATTCTTGACGAGCTTGCTTTCCTGAAGCTTATAATACTTTGACGGTACTTTGTTCTTAGTTAACTCTTTAAATTCTTGATTCGGCTGCAAAGGAAAGAACTTTAGCATAAGCGACATAGCTGCCATTTGCTGGCCTGGGAAAACATTTTTAACAATAGAGAGAGTATAGGTCAAAGCGCTGGCTTACAGGCCGCTGAGTTAAACTTCACTTTACTGAGTCAGACAGATTTGGTGCTCTTCTCCTTTCTCTTCAGACAAATGAGGTGTCAACATCTTTTCTTTTCTTCATATTCCCTCAGTCATGAGGAAAGGTTTTATGGGGAAGCGATTAGGACAAAAGGAAAGGGGCTGTGGGTAAGTCCATGAAAAACTCATGCCACCTTGCAGGGATGCATACATATGAAACTAAGATAGTGATCAGTGGTTATACAATACATATTTACTTCAAGTTAAAGTAAAAAGCATGTTTGAGCTACTTTGTCTATAACAGGTTGCTTGACGGCTGACCAGGTCCTAAAGGCCATATTTTAGAAGGCAAATGTTTAATTATTCCTCTCTTGATGTTTTGCTCTTCGTGCAGTCATTTGAGGAACTTCGGCATGCAGAACTTGGAGGTTCTGTTTGTTTTCCAACCTTAGCTACCTTGTGACTGAATCAGAACCTGAGCTGGCAATTCTGCGGATTGGGATTATGCTAACAGTTGGTCTTAACTTCACTTAGGGAATTGGTATTCCGTGAGCTATATTAAACCCCAAGATCACATATGTATTTATTCTTCAGTAATTGTTTTGACTCTTATTTGGGACCTCGTCCGTAATGCCTATTGTTACAACTTACTAGAGACGAGTCTGTATGATCACCGTTCTCGTATGCTGTGGAATGATATGATCACCGTTCTCGTATGCTGTGGAATGTCATGGCAAACATAGTCTTAACCAGGACTGGACCTTTTAGGCTTTGACATTTGTTTTGGATTAGTATTAATTGGACTTGTTTGTCTGCGGCTTATTGCTCACAAGGTCCAGTAAATATGTTGAGCTCACCATCTCTAACTTCAGCTTTATGAATTCACCATAACTAGGTTCCATCTATCCTATACATGAAGGCCAAGCCTTCTCATGTTCCATTGAGTGCAATGTTTGTTTCCTAGTCGGTTTTTATAATTTTGATGATTGTTTTCATTAGTAATTTTCATGTCTGAAGCAATATTTCTCCACTCAGCTCCCGCATTGCATAACTTGTCTTCAATTGCATCCGCTGAAAAGAAGATTGGCAGCTAGATGCTTCCAACAGCAGGGCCAACGTACCCTGCTCCATTTGTGTTTGCTCTCTATATAATCTTTTGGACTTGATCCAATCTTGTCCGTTCTTCAGAACCCACCACTATACACACACATATATATATTATAATGCACTAACCCTGGTGAATTGACTTGTACATCAAAGGTCAGTTTCCAGGAAATCTGATGTGAATGTCCTAACAGATGGCAAGTAGTGGCTATGATATTTCAAGGTCCGCCTAGCATATTTTGTACGTGATTGAGGGATGTGGATTTGTCAGTTGTATTTCTCAGTTGCTATTAAATGCTAGTTGTTGGAATACAGCAACAAAACACTTGTTAACAACAGGCGTTGGGAATCAGAATCCTGATAGCATCAATACTCAGGTACTGACTACTCAGCTTTTTCAGTTTGTCTGTCTTGACTTTTGCACCAACATTCTATTTTGGGAGTTCCAGGACAGTTTGAGACTTTGTTTTTCCCATCACTGCTCGTGACTGTTGCATCTGATGTGCTCGCAGTAGTTGTACCTCTCTATTATATTCCCAAGGGACTAGCACCCGCTTGAAGTGATCAAGTATATATGTCATTCATCTAAATTCATGAATCATGATTCAACTTACTTCAGATCAGGATTTGTTGATTTTACAAGGTTATACCTGCATTAACATGAGGTACTCATAAATCTAGTGATCATATTGCTTCTCAGCCCTGACTCCATTAAACAAGATAACGCGATGATCTCATATGACAAAAGACAAATACTCGAAGAATGCTTTGTCACTTGAATAGAATTTAGTCATATGTTTAACACTGTAGAATTCATAGAGCTTTTTGAACTAATTCGCTTAATACATACACTTTGTTTGTGTGTTAAGAATTCGTTTGTTCAACTAATTGCATTTTAACATAGAATTAAAGCGGGAGTAAACTTTCTTCCCAGTATAATCTAAACCCTTGTACGTACTGGACGCTTGTAATATGATTATTGATAGAACATACCGCTTGAGTTTAAGATAAACAATAAGTACTAATGTATAATGAATTTCAATGAATGCATGTCCTTCCATATTGAAATTGAATACAATGATGAATCCATAGAAAATGAAGAAGGATGAGATTGAGAATTAATTTTTTTACTTGGACAAAATTAGAATAGAGTTGGCCCTTACTAATTATTTTAAATAAGTGGTTTTAGACTTCGATCAAATATTTACTTTTAATAATAAATTAGGTCAAAGTTAACTTTTTTTTAACGTTTGCATTATGTTGGAATCGACAAATTTAAAAGTAAATTGAGACAAAATAAATGTCATTTTGATATAATTTAATAAAAGGATGTTAATAAATTATGTTAAAAATAAATCATTTTATTTAAACTAATTTAAATTAAATCATATCCAAAATTTAATTAACTTAAAATTGATTGGTTAATTTTGGGGAGAGGAAGATCATATCAAGTTGGATGAATTCGATTTGCCTTTCATTAGTAACAAAGTTTCCTTTTATAAAGAAAATCGATGCAAGATGTGTTTCATCAAAGCTGATATGATCTGTTTGTGTCACTTCACTTGGCGTTTTTGGCTTTTTTCCTGCTCTCACGGTGACAATGAAGAGTAGTCATTCAAAAGAACGATATATGCCTCAAATCCCCACAGTATTCCTGATTGATTTGAGTTCTTGGTGTGGTCTTCGTCTTCGGGGTGTCAGTTGTCAACAAGAAAGATGCATGGCGTTTTCTGGTTATAACAAGGAAAGACGAACCCAAGAGATCAGCAGAGCAAACACACTCATCCTCATGTAACATCCCATCACTTGTAGATTACGATCTTTTTTATGACAACGAGTCTCTTTCCTCTCTTCCATCCATTCACTTTCTTCCTGTTTTTGTATCAAAAACCTGAAATGAGAAGATGATTCTGACTCTTTTTAGTCACCAAAATGGAAGTATATTTTCCTTAAACACACTCGCTGACAAAAGAGTAACATTAGTTGATCAAAAGAACCGTCATTTTGTAGCCTCTTTTCCTCATAAGAGCAATAGAAAAGCACAAGGATGTGGGCATCAGAGGATCTTGTACCAATTACTGTTCTCCAACCCAGTTTTCGTCCCAATAGACATGAGGCGAAAATAGGGTTAGAATAGGATAATTGAGAGGTAATCTATTGGAACGACAATAGGGTTAGTACGGGATAATCTGAACCCTAGAATGTAAGAATCAGATTCAAAGAGCAAAACAAACTTATTTTGAAGGTAACGAAAAGATGTGTCATCGTATTATTTGATCACAACTGTTGCAGTATCCGCAGCAAGACCGTATACTTGAGGTTTGAGAAGAAAACTACTGATTTTACGATTTCTTACACGACAAGTAATAACTTTCAAAACCCAGATCCTGGTACTTTGTCCATAGGTTCAGGACCTTGGCCACTTCTCACTTAGAGCGAAGACTGGAGGACTTACATTTAGAGCAAACTGCTTCGATATGAAAGAAATTTTTGTTTTTCTTTTCAAGGATATAGAAGATAGCGTGTTGCAGATCGCCATCTCTGCCCACCAAATCTCTTATTCTGCTCACCTGGATTTGTTCTTGAAGACAAAGTAGACTAGCATGTAAACACACACATACACACACATATATATACATGCATGCCGGCATGTCTAAAAGGATATTAGAGATCAGACATATCAGTATAGAAATGTACATTGTTCAAAGGAAAAAATATATATTTCCATCTACAACTGAGAAATTTGACAGTTGAAGTAATCAAAATTAAGGGTTTAAGATTAAGTTGCCACATTTGCACTTCCAACTCATTGGCTTGTAGTTGGAGCTATCATCTCCTCTAGCATAGGCAATGGTGGAGACTTGGGGATTTGTTGGAACCTGGATAGCTTCACAATGCCCACATGAAGTGCACCTGCCCTCACATCTTGGTGGCCTTGAACCTATCTGAGATCTTAGAATCATCCTCTTGTCTTCTTCGTTTACTGTCTAACCAAACTCAAGAAATAACTCATCAATGGCTCTTGACTTTGTGTGTGAGAAACAAAAAGTTCTAAAAGCTAACATGTTAAAGCTTATGAGAACAAAAAGAATTACAGTCCTGCTCACCTTTGAAGGACTGACTAATGCAGGACTTGCTCTACCTGTTAATAGAATGGAGTAGTTAAATTCAACCTTATTAATAAAATTTCTCCATTGAAAACAGATATTAGTTGAGGTTTGGTTTACCTTCAGCCATGAATCTCACTAGGGTCGAGCTTGAAATCCAGAGAAAGACAAAATAAATGGCAAAGCAGCCAAGTTTTTGAGACAACAAGAACTTGTAACCACAGTACCCCATTTCTGGAACTTGAAAAGAAGAGTTTGCACTGGGAGGAGAGACTGAAAGATAACTTACATATAAGAAAAGGATGAAGAAACAGAGTGTATCGTTTTCAATAAGAAAACAAGAAAATCAGTAATTGAAAGACACCTTATAGCAAAGTGCTTTTCTTTCACTTATCTGTCTGATACTTTGAGGTGATGGAACGTGGAAAGACAAATAAGAAATGGGAAGAAAGGCGAAAAGAAAGATTAGAACCAAACCCCAAGAGACAAGAAGTTTAACATTGGTTCTTGAGCCCCCAAACCCAAACAACATGAACATGTATATCCATATAATAGAAGAAAGAGAATGGTACAGGAATGGAGGTCCCTAGTGCATGTGTCTGTGTGTAACGTAGAGGAGACAACAAGATGGGATGACCATAAATCATTACAGAAGCCTAATAACGTAAGATTTTAGCTGTCTCAATTAAAAACCACAAATTTGAATATGTTTTAAAAGGAGAACTAATGTCCAAAGCAGCAAACAAGTTCCTCCACAATTTCCAACCAGAAGATGACATGAGTTACAAGTTCCCACAAGCATTCATTCCTTTCAACATATATAGTAATGGGTTGTTTTCCTCTGCTATTTTACTTCTGAAAATTTGATTCTGCGTAGTTGCAGTTCTGGTGATCGGCCATCTCTGTTCACGTGCATATTTTTTCCTCCATTTCTATGTATTCCTAGAGTCTTCAATCTGACTCTCATAATTTTGTAGGCTCACCCAACCATTGAAGCCCAACTTTCTTTTTGCGTTCCCAACCCGTTTTGTAGTTGTTATGATGATGATCTCAGATTCTTAGGCCCAAGTTGAAAACTTTCTTGCCAGTGATACAAACTTCAAGGAAGCTTTAAACTTCTGGTGAGATGTAATAAAGTGGAAAAAGACAGATCTCATTTAGAGTATTCTAACAAATTTGGATCAAGAGGCGTGATTTACACTGTTCGTTTCAGCCAAATCATCACTTAATTGTGGGACTACATGACCATCTTTACTGATAGCTATGCAAGTTTGGAAATCACTAAGCATACCCGTCTATCTTAAATTAATCAACACTTAATTTTGGGACTACATCAAACCTAAGTTACCTACTAATTTTGAGTCGGTTCAATTGATCCCGAGCTATTTACCAGCCTCGCCCAACTCTGTTGGTAGATCATTAGCATAGCCATCTCATCAGAGTATTGGTTGGAGAGCTTAAAAACAGCTTTCACCTCAGAACCAAGAAATTAATGCATCTCATATTTGGTTTGCTATCGATAAAAGCACCTAATAATGTTAAAAACTTGAAGCCAACTCAAGCTAAAGGGCTCTTGCTTCCGGTGAGCCTATCAAGAATTATCCAACCTGGTTCAAGATAAAATTTCCGCGTCTCTAAGCCTTAGCTCTCCTCTATACTCAATGCGTCTCATTGCCGTAATCAATTTCACATACCTAAAAAGTTAGGAAAGGAAATTTAATGGTTTTGTACATTGTGTTTCCTGGATTAATGAGCCTGAAGCAGAGTGCAAAGGAAATTATTGACGGTCTTTATAGAGCTATCTTACAGAGATAATCACCATGTACTTGCCTTGGAAGAAGAGAAGACACTACAGACCAGGGTTAAAACTTTCCTGTAATACGGACAACCTTTTCCAGTACAAAAAGAAAGTTGTTTAAAGGTGTTTCCTTTGACATGATTGTATGGCTGTGGTTTATCATTAACTGCACACCAATATCAGCATCATTTCCTTTCATCTGCATTGAATTGGTCACCTTCATGCTTATCTTTTACCAATAATGATCACATGGTTACAGATGAACACAACTGGACGTAATCTTAGATATATATTTGGCGGAGTAGTAGTTCTCAAATGGTCAGATACAGTGTCTAAGCAAAAATTAATGTTTGTGGATAAGTTTCCTGATCATCAAAGCACACAAAAAACTCTTCTGAGTTCTCTAATCAGGATTTCTTTTGGAAGATTAGGATTCTAACAAGAACTTGGATCATATTTCAAAACAGGAACCGAGCTTTAATCTGCTATCAAAAAATGGAGCAGCATAAGCAAGAGGGCCATATAAATGGAGCTCACTACTGCAACTTGGTATCTTTTGTTTTGTCCACTAGGGCAGCCGGATTTAAAAAGGAAGAAACATGAAACAGTATTGTTCATGTTCACTCTTACAGTTTCCTTCCTTGCAAAGAAATCCTAGAATTGTCCATCAAACTACTGAAATTTCCTTTCTCGTTGTTTCTGACAAGTGAGCTTTCAGGTAGGACATAGGAGAGTACTTTGCAGCTCCAACGTAAAACTAAATTACAGGAAAGATTGATATAAGTTACGTATGGCATTTTTGGAGTTTCGAAATGGAAACAAGAGTTTCTTGGAAGCTTATCAGGGAAGATGTACTCTAAATACGACTAATATGTCCCAGACATATGACACCATCCTACAAACAATACCTTTTTGGAAATTATACGCTAGTCCAAAGGCAAATTGTAGACTACTGGCACAGGTAAATTCATACCAAATTATACACTAGTCCAAAGGCAAATTGTAGACTAGTGGCACAAGTAAATTCCAGGTATGATAGACGAGACAACACACTCTTAATACGTTGGATACGTGGCTCACTATAAAAAATATTAGTTGCATGTTCACGGTATGAACGATGGATGACATAGAAGTAGTGAGAAGATTGTCTTGCAGAAGATGTTTGAAGGCGATGCTGAGCAATGCAATGATATTAGCACATTGTTACTTCCATTGATCTAAATGTTCAAACTATTCAAGAAAGGTAAAGGCACAAGCTAATACCTCAGAATACGTTGGTGTAGTGGAACTATTTTCGAAGGAACATACAATTTAAAATACGAACGTGTTACAAATCTTGTCCTGTACACAGAAAAAAGTAGTAATATTCATAATTTAAAATACGTCTATTTATAATAAACCGTGGGTAGAAGGTTGCGAGGATAACCGGAAATCACCGACGATGTGATAGAGCAGATCTTGTTAAAGCTCTAAAATACACAAAGAATACTGTAACTAAGACCTAGTGTGCGAGACACAAGCTTTTTCTCCTCAATCAACATCATATTTTAAAATGTATTTTTTAATTTTAATTCTATAATAATTTTAGTTTTTACTAGAATCATAGTTAAAGTTAAATTAAACTTAATAAAAT
>JANIIA010000190.1:55487827-55501825 GCA_027478495.1 Erythroxylum alaternifolium | reverse complement strand
CCAAACAAGGGAATAAGTAATAGGTGGGAATAGAAGGGTAATAGAATTTCTATTACCCTCAACCAAACACCCCATAAGAGAGGTGGTTCCGATATCCAAATCATGATAATTACTTGTAGCTCCACGTAGAAATAAAAAAATATTTATTTTTATCTTTATTTTTATCTTTAGCGATTTAGAATTTGATTTAAGTAATATTTGACCAAAGTTTACAACTACACTCGTTATTAAATTAATTTGATAACACTTTTAATTTTACAATTTAATTAAACACAAAATTTGTGTTTATAAACTAAGATAAGGCTTATAATATGTGGGCTGCCTATGTTCAAATATGACTCTAAAAATGAATGGATAAAAGAGAAAATGAAGGGTTACTGAAGAATACAGCTAAAATAAAGTACACAACCTGCAAGAATCCTCTTCAGTTTCTTCTCCACCCTACTTTTAACTTTCCTCTTCTTTTTGTTCTATCCAGAGTAGTTTCTTGAGTTTCCTGGAGTCCCCACGTCAATCATTTCTTTCTTGCAAGGGTCTGTCTGCTCTAGTTTGGTGGTATGCACAGATAAGCAGTGAAAGTAGAGAAAAAAACTCTTACCCAACTCTCTTCCAAATTTCATCAATGAGTGATGACCTACAACTTTTAAGATATGGATCGAAACCCTTAACATTTGGTCCAAGTTCAAGGATTAAGCTCCTCCACAGACTAAACCTTCTAGATGTTGACACAGCACCTGATATGGACAAATGTATCTGTACAAGTAGGTTTTAGGCCTATGTCCTTCAATCGAGTAAGTGCATACGCCCTCCTGCTCTAGGCTCTTCACCGACGTTTCCTGGAAATGGATAAGGTTGTGAACTTATGAAGACTACAGTGGATTCTCCTGAATTATTGTTAGTGGGATAAGTACTGAAATGCAATATACTATAACATAATTCTCTTGCGAGAAGGTCCAATGATAAAATATGTAATGTTGTCAAAATGCAACGTCTATAATAAATGGAATATACTTTTAATCGGAATAAAAATTATATTATTTAATTTTATAATGTAAAAAGAATATCAAAACACTTAAGTCATAATATTGTTATTAAAATGATTTTAAGAAGCTCAGTTTAATTTTTTTCTCATAACACGAATTTTCTTAAATCGTCACAATTATAACAAGAAATTGTTCGTATAAATTTATATATAAACATTCAAATACCAACAATTTTATGATAAATTATATTGAGTATCTTGAATTATGAGTAAAATATTAAATATATTTTAAATTTAATTTAGTAATACTAAAAATAAATTTAGTAAAAAAAAGTTCAAATATCATCAAATTTCGTAGGGCATCTTAAAAAAATCGTAAACAAGATGGTAAAATCTATTTGAACATTATTAAGTTCTATAATTAACAATGTTACAATAATATATATGAATATATTTTTTCATAAGTTATGATATGTAACATTATAAGATGAAAATTGATATATATTTAATAAATTGTTAAAAAATAAAATATTAAAAATAATTTACCAGTAATTATAAAATTTTCATTTATGAACTTGAACTTATTTTCTAGATTAATTAAGTAAAAGATACTTTGACATTTTTCAGGAGCAAGAGGAACCTTTTTAAGATAAGGGATTCAAACAAGTAGTTTTGATTTGATTGTTATTCACCTATTTGTCGGATTAAAGCTCATCTTTGATTATGAGGGACTAGCTAACACACTTGAAAGAACACTTTAAATTACACAGATTAATTCTCAGCGTTGTTAGCAAATCAAATCTTGGTATCCACGAAGGGTCACATATTTAAGATGTTGTCTATAATTGAAAACAGTAATGGGTATGGCATTGCCTCGAAAGTTTGAATTAGTCAATCATTAAAATGAATTGAAGTTGACTCGACAATGTAGTTCTCTATCAACTTTGTGCGCGATGTTTTGCTCTGATGGAAATACAAATATTTCTACCTTACTCGTGATCAAATTAAATCATTTGTGCACTTAAGCTTGAAAATTAATTTTATATAATTGTTTACTTGCCCTTGATTTTTAAATTAGTCCAAAACAATTAATTATTTTGTGTCTTTCATTCCATTTAGTTTTATTTATATTTTTATCGTATTTTTTGGTTTTAGTTTCTATTTTTCAAATAAAAACAAAAATATGTTTGGTTTTTGATATAAATGTACTAATTTTTTGTTATTGATAATAATTAAATATTAATAAAATTTAGAGATAGGCTACTTTTATAAATCAATTAAGTAAAAAAATTTATTTTAATCTCTTATATAACATTTTTAGTAAATTAGTTTTATTTAAAATAAATAAGTGTATAAGTAGAAAATATATAATTTCAAAATAATATCTATTTATCAATATATTCTTCAATTACTAAAACTAATGTTATTATTTAGAATTAAAATTTGAATATTTAAAACTTATTTCGTAAATAAGTTTTTTTATAAATTTGAAATTATGTATCTAAAATGTTTTTATAAAAATATTTTTATTTTCAAAATAACTTTTGCATTTTAACATTAAATTAATTACACAATTAAAATATTTTAAATAATAATATTAAATAATTAAACAGTATATGTTTAGCTAATAATAAATCATCGATGATTAATAATTTGTAATGATTAACCAATGAACTTATGGCGGTGTAGGTAAGAGGTCCTTTCCTGTATTGTCTTGACGGAGACTTGTATGCTCGTGGGTGATTCTTTCATTAGAAAACAAAAGAACTCGAAAGCCTTATTGTTCATACATTAAAAGATATGCCTCTTGACGTACAATGAAGAAAATCTCCACAACTAAATTATATTATCTTTTCCAATTATTCACATATTTGAAAGAAAATTGAAACGATCATAATATCTCTTTGTCTTTTGTTAATATGAAAACTCAATTAATATATCTGTTAAATCATATAAAATCTACTATATATATTAAGGAAGAGTCATGCTCCACTCAATCGGGAGAAAAAAAGAAAAGAAAATCAAAGTCAATGATATTAAAATTTTCAAACGATTTTGTGCTCGATTTACTTAATAACTTTTGATATAAAAATTTATTAGTTTATTAATTAATTGATTAATTATAAATTAATAAATTATTATATATTAAAATAAATCAATTAATTTTTTTAAATTAAATTTTAAATTTTTAAATAAATAAAGACAATCTCTTTTAATTATATTTCAAAATTTTTTATTTTATTCAATTTTAACTGATTTTATGACAATTTAATACCGATTAAACTTTTTAAATTTTTTACCTCTTATTTTATTAGTTTAATTTCTGTCGATCTTTAAAATATAGATTAAAATTGGAGAAACACGTTAGCTTGATTCCACTTTATCAGGCAACTTTAAAGACCTAACACTTTCAAAGAAATCTAACAGTCAAGTAAAATATTAACTCATTGCACGTTTCCTAAGAATAAAATAAAAAAGATCTTACATGGAAATCCGTTCCATCCAATCCGAGATGGAAACGTGTTTCAACTTTAAAGACGAGTAAAACAAGTACTTAACGATTCCGACAGGAACATCAACTTGAGGTCCAACTCTTTCGAGATCACGCTTCATTAGTCTCTCTCGCAAAAACCTTTCTAATTTTCTTTATCCAGTGGAAACCTGCCACGTACACCGTCCTTACACAACGATGGGCACTGAAACGTGTCAATTTTACATGGGCTCAACCTACGATTCTGCCAAAGGTGGACCCTTTGTCTTTATGCCCCTAAGTTTCTGTGTCTACTGTCTCGAGTCCCACTCAGCAACTTTGTCTTTACAAGATCATCATCTTTCATATGCACACTTTGAACATCTTCTTATTCTCTTTAAGTTTACTAATCATTGATTAAGACAGTGACGATCTCTCCTTAGTCAATAGCATATCCTTAATTATTATGTGCATGGAGGTTAAAGTGGAAGCTTAACCCTAGAGTATGATGGTCCTAAATAGGTCAACCAATTTGAGAAGTGTGGTTCATATGAACAAGTGGGTCCCTTCAGCGTGAGTGACTGATTGTCCATAAGCCGTTGGAGATCAGTCTCTATCGCTCGGCTGTCCGCACATATGTATGAATTTTGATTATGATTGGATGGTAAAATTAGGCACAGCTTTTCCCTTTTAGTATAAAAGAAAAATAAAATGATTTGGGTGTAGTTCCCTTTTAATAGTAAAATGATGTCTACACGAATTTGATTTTTTTAGTTAATTATTTTGGAACAATTTAAAATAATATATACATTTTGAATAAATTGTCAAGTATCGCAACATCCAACAAACCAATTATTATAAATAAATTTTTTAGTTAATTAATTATTTAATTAAAATTGAAAATTTCAACCACCCCAGATGATAGAAAATGTAATTTTAAGGACAAATGTAACATACTTCTTGTAGATTTTTTGCATAAATTCTTAGAGGATTTAATAAATTATATATTTAAAACAAAATATTTTACTAATTACTAAGTGTGATTAATCGACCAGTTTGTTTTTATTTTTATTTTTTGTTTTCCGTTTGTTTTCCAATTCAGTAAAAAAAACTTGTTTGTTCAAGTTTTTTATTAAGTTTTAGTTTTTTCTTGTTTTAAAAAATTATGAAAACTATAAAAAGTAGTTTTTGATTTCTGTTTCTGTTTATATTTTTTATAAGTTGATTTATTATCAACTAAATATATATTATTTAATATACTGATTTTAATAAGAATTATTAATAATTTAATTTAATATTATATATTTAATTAATTAAAATTAATTATTAATAAGAATAAAGAATAATTTAATTTTATTTAATTTTTGTAATAAAATAAAATAAATTATTATCAATAAATGTAATGAAATTAATATATCTTCAAAATATATAAATTTCAAACAAAAATTTATTTAATAATTAAAATAAATTAATTTTTAAATTACTTATTTTAATAAAATAAAATAATTTTATTAATAATTTGTTAATAAATATTATATAAGAGTTTAAATAAATTTCTTTAATAAAAATAATTATCTTTAATTTTTTATAATATGTAATTATTATTAGTGATAAAAGTATAACTACATCTATATTAACAAGCAAACAAGTTTTTGTTTCTATTTGAAAGAAAAATAAGAAATAAGAACAAAAAATGAAAATTGAAAGTTAATTAAAAGTGAGACCAATTTCAACTTAATAAGATTTTCAATGTTAAAATTGAATCTATCTCTTGCACAAATCCAATAGACACTTAAAATTTCACCTTCTACGAATTAAGCTATCATTTTTCAAGGCAATAACATATAGAATTACCCATGTTAGTTCAATTTTCTCTCTTATAATATATAAGGTTGTTGCAAACAGTGAATTTAATTTATCATTCAACTTTTTCTTTTGATTTTAATGGGGATCAAAACGAGAGAAGCGAAATAATAGCTACTAAACCATTGTTGATTGATCGTTGAAGTTTTTTGAGAAAATGATTCATCATTGAAGTTCCTCCAAGGTGAGGATATATAGCTTTTTAGCTTTAAGACTACTTAATCAAGGTAGGTGTCTAGGAAAGATTCCATAAGCTATCCGGTACACAGAAAATCATACCCAAATAGCTCCAATCTTTACCTCTTTCCTTTAAGAACGTGAATCCATCCCATGCACGCAATGTTCAAAGATTTTGTCATTCCCAAAAGTAACATTGTTATCTCTGTCGAGGGTCCAATCCCAAAGTATAAATGACTAGAAATATGACTGTGTTATGACTGTGCATACTCATACGGGATAAGGAATAATTTCATTTAGACAATTTTAGTTATATATACGAATTATTTTTATTATTTTTGACTGTCAAATCCCATAATTTTTAGAGTTAAAAGTCTAATTATAAGATGAGGTACATAGATCCATTTTAAGTGTCATTCACTCGTAAGAAAATAACAAATACACGATATTGTCCCAACATACTGACAATCATACTTCAAATAAAATCATTTGGATAAGTTTTGTCTAATTTTTCAAGTAATTTGATTAGAATTATTAAATTACTTTTGAAAAATTTGGAATTCTTGAATATACTTGAGATTGATGGAAATTCTATAAAAAAATTATGCAGTTATTGGTGTTTGATTTCTGATCAATGTAACAGTACTTGTGGGGACGTTGATGGTGGTCCCTGGCCAACAATGGTAATAATGTATCTTCATCATTTTCCGAGTCACCTCTTGTTTTTCGTGCGAGTGAGTTGGCAAAATTTCCAACTGCTAGCACTTGGAGTAACATCAGCCAGAATGATTGTTGGGATACATACTGAAATCGGCCATTCCTGAGTATCTACGAGTAATCACGTAAGGCAAGTGAAGAATATGTATGATATCAACAAAATCATGAGGTGGACGATAAAAGAGAATAAGATGATTCAGCAAGAAGGTAGATTACAGTTGTGCCAAGGGTAGGGTAGGGTAGTGTAGGGCCTAACGACGGCTTGCTATTAGCTGGATTTGAAAGCAAAACTCTTTAAGATGTTACTTTCCATTTGAATGCTGCAGTTCACAGCATCTCATTGTTGCTATATTAATGCCAATCTTTCTTTCTATATATATTGGCTTAGCAGCCCATAAACTCTCCAAATCATCACTCTTAATAACAATTCTCTGCATGTATTCTAGTCCCCTTTGACATATCGCAAATTCTAACTAATCAAAATGGTGATCACCATGCACAACCATCAAAAGGCCCTTCTTTTCTTTTGCTTTCTGGCTTTTTCACTTTCTGTTTCGGCTCGACCAGCAACTTTCCTTCAGGACTTCAAGGTCACGTGGGCTGATTCCCACATCAGGCAAATCGATGGAGGGAGAGCTATCCAACTCATCCTAGACCGAAACTCAGGTTCTTTAACATACATTTTTATTTCGTGGGGTCAATGGTTATTTCATGCCACGTAATGTTGTTTTTGTGTAATAAAAGGTTATGTTTATTGTTTATTGACTTTATTCCAGGATGTGGATTTGCTTCCAAAAGTCAGTACTTGTTTGGTCGCGTTAGTATGAAGATTAAGCTCGTTCCCGGAGACTCTGCCGGAACTGTCACTGCCTTTTATGTAGGTTTTCTTATGCTCTAAGTCTGAACTTAAAAAGCTTCTATTATGGTTCAAACGATGACAGCTTCTGATGATTTACTGTAACGTTTTTGTCGTACGTAGTTGAATTCGAACACCGACAATATACGAGATGAACTGGACTTTGAGTTCCTAGGGAACAGGTCCGGGCAGCCTTACACGGTTCAAACAAACATCTATGCTCAAGGGAAAGGTAACAGAGAGCAACGAGTTAACCTTTGGTTTGATCCTTCAGCTGACTTCCATGAATACACAATACACTGGAACCACTACCATATCGTGTAAGCTTCATTTTTAACTCTACAATTTCGGAGTACCTTCTCCTTTATCAGAACCTTATCTAAAACAGGTCATGTGTTTGGTTTTTGCAGGTTCTATGTAGATGCTGT
Organism: Erythroxylum alaternifolium; assembly: GCA_027478495.1. NCBI lineage: Eukaryota > Viridiplantae > Streptophyta > Magnoliopsida > Malpighiales > Erythroxylaceae > Erythroxylum > Erythroxylum alaternifolium. The sequence continues at coordinate 55,494,332 of JANIIA010000190.1, read as the reverse complement.
GCCTATCAGAGTTTACAAGAACAATCAAGCAAAAGGAATCCCGTATCCGAGATCCCAGCCTATGGGAGTTTACTCAACGTTATGGGAAGCTGATGACTGGGCAACAAGAGGTGGCTTAGAGAAGATCGATTGGAGCAAAGCCCCATTTTACGCATACTACAAGGACTTCAATATCGAGGGTTGTCCTATGCCAGGACCAGCAACTTGTGCCTCCAACCCGAGTAACTGGTGGGAGGGTGCTACTTATCAAGCCCTAAACGCCATGGAAGCAAGAAGGTACAGGTGGGTTCGTTTGAACCACATGATCTATGATTACTGTAGCGACAAATCCCGATACCCGGTCACCCCACCGGAGTGTATTTCCGGAATCTAAAGAAGCAATAAAGTCAAGCAAGTTGGTACATATACATTCATGTCATACTTTAATGTGTTTCACTTATACACGTCTACTTATATGTGTTCTTGTGTATCCTTATACTGGAAAGAGCCATGCAAGTGTAACTTGGGGTATCAATGCAATAAAATATGCTTTGTGTACAAGTGTGGAAAAATTTATGCTTTATTCTCCTGAATTTAGTGATTATCTAAAAATTTTTATTTTATAAAAATAATATTTTAAACTATTTATAATATTAAGACATCAATATTTAAATGTCATGCATAAAATATTTTAAAGATCACTAATAACATAACCACTATCGCTACTTATGGCATGAGTTTTCAAGAGTGAAGCAAAATTAAATGGTTGAGTGTGAGAAAAATAGTTTATTTATAGGATGGTCCTATACAGAAAAATGGGAATAGGTCATGGCTAAAACTGAATCACTCAACTGCGTGGAATTGGTGTTTTACTTGGTTTGGTCTCTGTTCAATCATCTACACTAGTATGATTCATATGTCCCTGAAATTCAAAATGGTAGGTACAAACCTTGCCATATCAAAAGGAGTAACTGTGGCCATAGGAGTGTGGTCCCAGCAATTCAAAACGTACGACTATGGCCCTATTGGCTAATGCCCTTAAAGACAATGTAACGTTATTACCCTACAAAAGGTGGCTTAAGTGTTTGGAAGAAATTATTTAAAAGTATCTAAATATTGAGATCTTGCTTAAATTTTAATATTACCAATTCCTTAAAATCTTGGTGTTAGAGATTTTGAATTTTTCAATGATTAAAAATACAACAAGTTTGGTCAGTTTAATCATAAAAGTTTTAAATTGTCTGACTTTTCGGTTTAATTTTTAATTTTCTAATTTGATTTACTTTAATAATTTTTGCTGTTAAAAACGATCAATTTATTAATTAATCTGTCAATTTTCATAAATTAATAACTCCTTACAAATTAAAATAAATCAATTAATTTTTATTTAACTATCTCTTTTTTCAATTAAACGTCAAATTTTTTGATGAGGAAGGACAATATCTTTCAATCATATTTTAAATTATTTAATTTTATCCAATCTTTAATCGACTTTATGACGTTCTAATATTGATTAAATTTTTTAAACCTTAAATTTCTTATTTTACAGATTTAACTTTTTTAAAATTTGAAGAATCGTTATCTTAATTAAAAGGGTTGCTGATAAAAAATTATAAATTTTACTTGATTTTAATATTAACCTAAACTTAAAATGGTAGCGTTAAAATTTTTAAACATTTAACTTTCAGTTAAAATATTTAAATATTAAATTTTATATTCTATTTATGTCATGAATAAATTTTATTATTTAATATATTAAAAATAATAAAATAGTTTAATTTTTAAAATTGCATAGGAAAAGACATCTGATATGAATATTATTGTACCACCCTCTTCTTGCCTTTAATGGTTCTGAAAGTTTGAAACCAGGGAAGCTAACGTCAATCGAACCAATATGAAGATGCAGGGGCTGTCCCTCAAGAAATCGGGCCATTTTGAGCTATCACCATTTCAATCAACTAATTGTCTGTAGCACCTCTGCAACTTGCAATCATAATCATTGCTACCATCGTACTTGATAATTAAAATTGTGGATAACGGCTCATTAAGGTGTGATTAACGGCTCATTAAGGTGTGATTAAGTGGTTGGAGGAGGCTTTATAAGAATATTTTAGCAATGGAGCGGCTTAGATTTTTTAAGAACTAAGTATTTGAGATTTTCATATCATAACAATTTGAGCTTACTATATTAAGTTGAATTTATTATGTAATTTTGAGTTGTTAATTTGTCATGTAATTTACTTAAAATATATTATTTATAAATTGTCATGTTTACTTAATATACATTCAAACAGCAGTGATTATAAATTTTCTATTATAAAAAAATGAATTATGTTTTAAATTTCTCACAAAAGAAATTTTATTATAATTTAATTCATTTCTAAAGAATTAATAATTTAAATTACTACAATTTTTGCAAATTAAAAATTATAAAAGAAATGTTATATTAAACAATGTTAAATTATTTTAGGAGAAATTTTTGTCTTACTAAATATTATAAAAGCAATAGAATTATTATCACTCTAAATCAATTTTAATAATAATTTTATTAAAATGATTTGAGATAAATCTAGTCTAATATTTATTTTTTAAAAATAAAATAATTACTATTATTAGTTTATTATTATACCACCACCACCATCACTATTATTATTATTATTATTATTATTAATTTTCTCTTTCTTCTTCTTCTTATTATTATTAGCATCTTTTTTCTTCTCTTTCTCTGTCTCTCTATCTCTTTCTTTCTCATTTTATATGGGTCATTTGAAAATAACTTCTCTATTAGTTAAAGATAAGATTGAGTATTATTAGACCTCTCAAAATTTTACGTATCAGCGAGATTCTTACTAGATGTTATTATTGTTGTTGTTTTAAGAATAAAATAATAAAATATTTTTAAAGTGAATAAAATTGAAAGGAATTTTATATCTTTTAATCAACATGACGTAGGTCCACTCTAGTTTGGAGCCAAGTACTTTGGGTGTCAATAAAATGAAGCAACAAGAAACTTAAAATCATTAAACAGATACATGTTCCATCGACAAGGAATATAAACATTAGAAAGCTAAGATAAAGCAACTTTCTATAGGGCACATTGCAATCAAGCCGAGAAAACTGTTGTCTAGTCAATCGACCGACAGATATAACAGGAAATGATAAATTTGAAAAAGCTGCAGTTATGAACTCAGGCTAGATCAGGTATAATTGGATTAGCATTCTTACTACTGTCAACCCTTAATTAAAGGTTTCAATTTCGAATCTTGAGAATGAAGAAATTTGTTTGGCTAACACTTTATCTTTTATAGGCTACCCGATACGACCGAGGATTAGTTTGAGTGTGGATAACTTAAAAGCATCTTTCTATAATTGGGATCCTCCAAAAACACCTCGTGAGCTAATTAAAATAAAAAAATTCTACCATACCAACACACTAAATGCATATTTAAGTAATTAAATTTAAAATATATATTACTTTACAAAAAAATATCATTACAAAGATCTTGTTGAAAACTTTAAAATAAAACTAATATTGAATATAATATTAAATTTATTTTTAATATTTATTTATAATTCTTATCTATAAGTGTTATAAATTTATTAATAAAATATTTTAATAATAAAAGTACATTTTAAATAAAAAGTACATAAACTTAAAAGTAAAATAGACCACAAATTTGATTTAAAAAAAATTAAAACTCAATGAAAATGTTTGAAATTACAACCAGACTAAAATAAATTCATAAAAGAATATAATAATTAATTACGAATCATATTTTATTTTAATTTTTATAAATAAAATAAATTCATAAAAATAAATTATTGTATAAATATAAATTAATATAATTAATAACTAAATTATTGTAGAATATTCTTTTAAGATGCTTGATCACCAAATTTGGTGTAGAATAGTTGGAGCGTAAAAAAAGTTACTGTAAAAAGATTCCTTAAATATTCCTTTTTATACTAAATTTGGTGTAAAATTTGGGTGTAATTGTTAGAGACGGCCTCAGGGTCAGAGCTAATAAATTAGGGAAGGCAAAACATTTTGGGTTTGAAGTGATTTGATTTGATTTTATTACATTTAATAAAAAATATTTTTTAATAAAAATATCGTAATTAAATCATAGTTAAAATATTGGAAATAGTTATATAATATAACATTAGTTTTTAATAAATAAAAGAGTTGGAATGATTTGAATAACTGTCATTCTCAAATGAAATTATGGTATTTGGTGTAAAATTTTAAGATTTGTTGAAAAATGATTTTTTATAAAAACATTAGTAAAGAATTAATTTTCAAATTTATACAAAAGTGGTAGTCCCTATGGAAGTGTGATTAAATGATTTATTTTAATTAATTAAGAAAGAATGAATAACACAATGTTAATAGATAATTATCATTTCTTTAAAAAATAATAAAAAAGTAGACATCCAATTTTATAGGGTTTCAAATACTGAATTAAAGCCGTTTTTTTTCTCGTATACAACAATCCTTAAGAGTGATAGTTCGATGAGATCACTAGTTTAACAACAAAGTAGTATATGAAATATATTTAATGTGTTTGGGATAATGTTAAAAACGTGCAAATCGAATGTATCTTCCGAAATTTCCTCGCATGTTGAGAATGATGACTACTGGCTTTAGAGCAACACGAGCAATTCCTGAAGATGGCTTTCAATGGCCTGCGATATGAGAACCATCAGGAACCATTAATTTTCTAGTTTATAAAGTAATATAAATTGAAAAAGAAATAGGCAACCTTGTATATGCCTTGCTTGCAGAAGGATTGCAACTTCATTACCATAATACAGAAATAAAATGCAAGAGTAGAGTAAATTCATGATAAATCAGAAGCCAGTTGCCGTCAGAATGATGTATCAAGAGGACGGATTTTTATCATAGAATCTGTTTATGAAAATTTAGTTCCCTCAACTACAGGAAACCACAAAAATTTAGTATCTCATTGTCAGAATGCAAAACCCGTCTCTGGGAAGTTGGATGCCTCATGCCTGGTATCAAAACCTTCAACGGGTATGTTGACAAAAGTGTCTTGATTCCTTCACCGAGACAAATATTGGTCAAAAAATATTGAAATTTGTCCATGTGATGACAAATATTGTTGGCATACTTTTTTTTTTGGCCAAGGTAGACTTTTTTGGCCATGCTTAGCCAAAAGTCATCAAGTTTGTTTCTGGCATTAATTTTTTCTTGCAATAGAGGAGTTTGCTGAAACTTCATCTGTATCATTTCTTCTCAATTCGATCACTACATTTCTATTCCTTTTTTTCTCTGGCAAAAAGCTTCTATTTAATTGGAAATAACAATGTTTTAAAAACCGGACCGAATATTGAACCGGTCAAAGGAAAAGTTTAAAGTTTAGAAGTTTAATCGATAGTAAATCGCTATATAATAAATAAGAAGTAAAAATTATAAGAATAAATAAAAATAAAATATTTTATTGAAATAAAGAATACACCGATGTCTATTATTATATAATGAACTAATAATAAATAAATATGAGTCTAATATAAAACTTAAAATAACAATAAAAATTAAAATTGTATTTATGAAGGAGGTTATGTCTCATCATCATCAGAAGCCTCAAATTCTCTAACGCTATTTAAAGATTCGTAAACTACGTTTTTATCTAAAGTACGTGCATCAACTTCTTCTACTGCATTAAAATAAATTACAAATTAGTAATGTATGAAATTATTCTCTATTGTAAACTTGTAATACAATATAATTTTAACTTAAATATGATCAAAATAAAATATGAACTGACCATCAGTAGATGTTCTTAATTCATTGTTGTGACAAATGTATTTTCTTCATAAATCGTCTTTTCAAGTTCATTATAATCAAGATCATGTGACGGTTCTTCTTCTTCGATCCAAAAATCAGTATATTCAATACAATCAATATCAATTAGATCATATGTTCTCTTCTTACTAAGCGCTCTGAACACATAATAGAGAAATTATAAAGTCAATAATAAAAATAAATTTATTGAAATAAAAACAAAATTATAAAATACTTGTTTTTCATTATCAAATTATAAATAACGTAAACAAGGTTATTAAGTCTTTGATGTTTCAAACGATTTCATTTCTTTGTATGAATACGTTAAAAAACACTCCAATTACATTCACAACCTGATGTAAAAGCTGTTTGACTGAGTAACTTAATAGCGAGTTTTCTCAATGTTGGAGCAATGTCACCGAATAATCTCCATCACTCATCTATATTTAAATTAATAGTTACGATAAAAATATATATTATTAATAAGTAAATAATGAATTAAAAGCATAAAACTTACCTGGCTGCATTTTTTATCATAAGTTCTCTCTTTACTAATGATCTAGCAAAATTTTTTAAACCTTTACGATACAATTTAATTTCATTTATAGCTTGTGATTGCTCTTCAGTAGAAAAAATACCTTTGCATTCAATCACATCAAACAAACCGCCCATAATATTAATTGTATGTGCTTCTCCACTATATAAGCAATAAGGATTGAG
>JANIIA010000190.1:55454778-55474028 GCA_027478495.1 Erythroxylum alaternifolium | reverse complement strand
TTGGGACAGCCTTGGCTTCTCTTATGTTCCCACTGATTATATGTACACAATGAAGTGCGTTAAAGGTGGAAACTTTTCCAGAGGTGAATTGCAACGTTTTGGGAACATTGAATTGAACCCCTCGGCAGGAGTTCTAAATTATGGTCAGGTAAGGTATTTCTGAGTTCACAGCTGGTGTTGGCAATAATATAAGAGATACTTGCTGCATCCTGTTGTTAATAATTGGCGCAGCTTGGCTTTCTGTCAGTTATAATACCTTTTTACTTATTCCCACATCGGTCATTTTCATTTTGTTAGCATACACATAATGAGAAAGCCAAGTTATAATACCTTTTTCCTTATTCCCACATCGGTCATTTTCATTTTGTTAGCATACACATAACGCTGCTGTCAAATGGAATCCAATCTAATTGGCATAAACAGCGCAGTACAAGTTTGCAGTAAACCTAAAAAGAGCAAGTTGTGTGTTTGATTCCTGGTACCCCTTCTTCCTCCTAATCTTAAAAGTAGACAAACTTGAACAGCCTCATTTCAGTCAAGTTGCATATTTCCATTGTTAACGAGTCACAATTAGGAAGGATAACCTTCTTTAACATGTCAAGGAAAATATTGAAGCAATCAGGGTTTATCTTTTGTTTCTCATCCAATTCTAATATTTGAAGCGTACCCTGAATGAGCTTTGCGTTACAACCATATGTTAGAAATCTTAACAGTAATATATCATGTATGAGTCCAGATTCAGTTATCAATGCTATTGCGTTTTAATACCTTTTTTTTTTGTAGCAAATTGGTACCTATTATGGTTCCACTTTCTCTTCTTTTATTATTTAAATTCAGGGATTATTTGAAGGTCTGAAAGCCTATCGAAAAGAAGATGGTAAAATTCTACTGTTTCGTCCCGAGGAAAATGCACTGCGGATGATAGAGGGTGCAGAGAGGATGTGCATGCCGTCACCGACTGTTGAGCAGTTTGTGGAAGCTGTGAAGGCAACTGTTTTGGCAAATAAACGTTGGGTAATGCTTCTATTCCATTCATTGTAAAGGTTTATCCTACAAGTAATATGTTTACTGAATTTTGACAATTAATTTCAGGTTCCTCCTTCGGGTAAAGGTTCATTGTATATCAGGCCGTTATTAATGGGGAGTGGAGCTGTTCTTGGTCTTGCACCTGCTCCTGAGTACACGTTTTTGATCTATGTTTCACCTGTGGGAAACTATTTTAAGGTTTGTTTCATCTTTGAGCATTAAATATGGTTGAGTTGTGGTTGCAACATTGAATTATTGTGTTTTTTCACTTTGGCATTGAAATCCATTGATGACATTTCAGAAATATTGTTTCCCCATGTTGGTATAGTCTCCAGCAATGGATAAACCGTCCACCTTGTAACCCTTTTCTTTACTGTTAAGTTTATATTCTCTTTGAGGATATAACATGTTTTGTTGATATGATTATTCTTTCGTGAACTGCAAAATATGCTCTTTGTGGTTGATCAATCATTGTCTGCAAAAGTTTCTATTTGTTTTCTTATGCTTAGACTAGAGTGTAAATAGTTGACATTCTTGAGAGAGGTTTTGTTAATGTCTATCTTGTGACAACATAAAAGGTTGATGATGCAAGATAATTTTTTAATGCAAAGTTATATTTTTTACACATTTATTCAGGAAGGTGTTGCACCAATCCATTTGATTGTTGAGCATGAACTACATCGAGCAACTCCTGGTGGTACTGGAGGCGTGAAGACCATTGGAAACTATGCTGCTGTGAGTACTTAAATGGGTTTCGGACTTTATATGGCCCTAGTATGAAGTAGTGTTGAAGTGCATAAATGTGAATATTTGGGTTGCTCTTTACATTGCCTATATTCTTTTTGATAATTATTTCTATTTGCTGATGTTTCTCTGTGTGTATATAAAATTGTTATTTTTAGGTTCTCAAGGCTCAATCCGTTGCAAAAGCCAAAGGATTTTCTGATGTTCTATATCTTGACTGTGTTCATAAAAAGTATTTGGAGGAGGTTTCCTCTTGCAACATTTTTGTTGTGAAGGTAATCCAAGGAATTAGCTTCTGGTTCTTTGTTAGGAATTTGATTTATAGCATACCAATGTCAACTTTTCGTTTGCAAAACTAATATGCATTTGCTTAGTATCTTGTTTATTTGTAGTGTCACAGCCCTACTAACTGAAAGAATATACATGGAGCTGCTAATAACAAAATTCACCATTGACTTCCATGATGAAATATGCAGCAAATCGTAAACTTCTAACTTGTCGGCACTATCATGGATCTGCAGCACCTGAATTGTGAAGTCTCAAGTTTGGGGCATCATTGTTTAGTCGTTAATTATACTTCCAACTCACTATTTGACGAGTGTGAGCTATCATTATTGCTTATTATCTTGTAAATGCAGAGTACCAGCAATAACTAGCTACCTGGGATTTTGAATGATGCAGTGAGATTCGATGATGACATTAAGAATCATAGCTTGTACCATTCCTGCTAATCTAAATTATTGCTAACGATAGCTTGTGTCATTACTTTCCTCCAATATGGTACCTTATTAATGGTGATTGCAGCTAACATGTTTCTACATGCTCTGCTGTTAGGGTAATGTTATTTCTACTCCTGCAATAAAAGGGACAATTTTACCTGGTATTACCAGAAAGAGCATTATTGATGTCGCTCGAAGCGAAGGGTTTCAGGTACCTTATTGTTGTAAAATTTTTCATAGACTTTGGATGTTTAATGTCTATGTTTTTCTTAGATGTTGGCATCCTGCCCATAGCAATTAGTGACAGTGTGGCTAAGATGGGAATATGGTGATAAAGAGCAAATTTTATGTCTTATACAGCAATTTCATTTCATAATCAGTATTCTTAGTTGATTCTTTGGTGAAGCTGATGCTAACTTGTTAGATGTCTGAACCTGCACAAGTATATTTGACAAAATTGTTAAGCTCCTTCTCTCCTTTCCTGTAAAGTTTAATTTGGACAATCGTATGCTGCAGGATGGGACTGAATCTTTTTACTTTTACATACGGAGGTTCACGCACTGAATCTGAATGACATGTTTTTCGGAAAAAAAAAACTGAAATTAATGCTGAGTATTACTATGGTAAAATATGCATTGCCTCTTTTTCTTAACTGCTGCATGACTTTGAAACGCTTTTCTGCTATAAGCTGTGATGCTCTTAATTGGTCACTGTTCAGTATTGCTGATAAATAAGAACTAAGCCACCTCCATCATGTTTTTCTGTTGTAAACATTTGCTTCTTCATGTTCAGATAGGTGTTCTAGATTTTCCTTCATATTTTCTGCTAGCATTTTTTTTTGAATTCCCCATTGGGGGCTCTGATCTTGACCTTAATAAGTGTGAATCAGTATTGTTATTTCTGTACAGAATGATCATAAAACAGCTTTCTAGCAGTTAGCAAAGCACACTCTTGTGTAGCATTTACTTTCACAGTTCACAGGCACACATTGAATGTATGTTTGACAGGACATTGAATGGCTCCATTTTAGGTGCAACATCTAGTTTGTGAAATGGGCAGTATTTGCTAATCAATTCTTAACGTGTTCACGTGACACGTGCAGGTCGAGGAACGATCTGTAACTATTCATGAGCTGCTTGATGCTGATGAAGTTTTCTGCACCGGGACAGCTGTGGTTGTATCACCAGTTGGAAGCATAACTTACATGGGTAAAAGGTGATGCCACGACATAACCTCCTATCTATAACTGTTTGTATCAAGATGAGTCCAGATATAAGCTCTTACAATCTAGTCCTGTTACCAGAACTAGCCTATCAAATGTGATATCTCCAGTTGGCACTGAGTTTTTTGAATTGATGTTGTGTGTGCAACTTTTTCCCCTTATGCAGGGTGTCATTTGGAGAAGATGGTGTCGGTACTGTATCGAAGCAACTCTACAATGTGCTTACCAGACTACAGATGGGTCTTATAGAGGATAAGATGAATTGGACCATGGAGCTGAGTTAGGCATGCCCAAGTCAACAACAGTAGTTTGCATTTTAGCTTGCAAAAACTTCTACCCAAGCATGTTAGGCAGTTAAAATATGTTGCTTTAGCTTGCTTTCTTTGTTTTGTCCTTTGATGTTTAGCACTCTGTAGCATATCCTCAACGTTATGTTCAGTTTGACAGACAATGCAAGAATGTGTCATGGATTTTAAGTAGTCATGGATTTGAAGTGCTTGAAAGGTCTCTCTTAGGAACACATGTTTGCTTTATAACCAAAAGAGTAAACAGATCAATTGAAGTCCCAAGTTTGACCTATGTATACCTATGTATTTAATTAAACCCGCTTAACTTTTTAACAGAGTGCTCTTAAACGTCTAGTGCAATGAATTTCTATAGTATTTAAGTTTAATAAAGTTGAATTAAACGTTTAATTTTGAAACAAATTTGTGAATGAAATGCAAAATTCACTTGAGAGGGCAAGCTTTTCTACTCAAGCAGCTGCAATTATAAGCAATGATTTAAAATTTTGATCGAAATCTTAAATTATTAATAACTTTTAATTTAGTTTTTAACTTTTGAGTTTGATTTATTTTAATAATTATTGTTGTTAAAAATTTATCAATTTATTAACTAATCAGTCAATTTTTATAAATTAATAAATTTTTATTATCGAAAATTAATTAATTGATTTTTAATTAAAATTTAAATTTTTTAATAAATGATTTTTCATTATTTTTATTTTTAATTAAAATTTTGCTAATTTTACGATAATCTAATACCGATGGAATCTTTTAAACTTTAAATCTCTTGTTTTACTACTTTAACTTCTAGTTTAGTTTTGAAAACTTTGATTAACATGACAAAATTTGGAATTTTAAAAATTTTAGACAAAAATATTGTTTCCTAAAAGGAATAAATTATACAAAAGAGTTTGCAAACTGATTTAGGATACTGAGGTAAGGATATTATAAAAAATGATAAAGAATACATTAAAAATGATACCGAACATTATTCGAGTAAATTATAAAAAATTTCAAATTTCGCTAAATTTTATAATACTCATCCAAATTTCTAAAAAAAATAATTAACGTTTTTTATTCTGTAAAATACCACAAAATTCACATAAAGTCAAAATTACACTTTTATTTTGTTTTTTAAGATAATAATTTCTAAAATTGTCCCTAACTCTTACAGAATTAATGAAAAAAATACTAGTTATTTAACTAATGTGTTTTGGCATGGGATGATCGACTTAATAGAGTGGGGAGGCATGAGGCTAAAAGGTTCTATATTCGAATCATCGTTCTTACACTCTCTTGATCGAGCCTATGAGTTTGTCTAGTGCGGAGTATCCAGTTGGCGTGATTTGCAAATTGTTGTGTTAATTCGAAGGATTATATAGTGTGCATTTAAAGAATAACGACTACAGATTACTCTGTTTCAAAAAAAAAAGTGTTTTGGCATTTGAAATAAAATAAACGTGATAATATAAACTAAGTTTAATTTGAATTGGTATTCACAATTCTAAAGATTTATATTGACATCCTTGAAATTCTGGGAGGTGACATGTTATGACGTATGAACTTGTTGTAGACCTAACTGGGTTCATCTGTGTTTTTGACTCCTTTTTGGTTTTGACATTTTGCACCTTTTCTTTTCATTCTAACCAAAAGCTTTAAACTATGAAAATCCCAATAACCCAGAAAGGTATTGAAAACGCGTTTGATGACTTGCTTTCTATGGAGGGTATCAAAAAGTTTGAGCCATTAAAAGTCATATACATCGATTTCTTCTTAAAAGAAGATTTGCTTTCTATCAGTCAATCCCTTGAATGCTTCTCTGTGTTCATCCCTAAAGCACCTGGTCAATATGAGTTGGTCTTGTAGTGTGATTAGTGATCAAATGTTTGAGACAACCAAGCATAAAGATACTTTCCGTGATACAAAATTTTAAGTGTTGGAAATTAAGTTTACGTTGCATATAACTCTTCAAAAATTATCTGAAATGTACGTTAACATTTGACTTATTATTATAAAAAATTAATAATTATAAAATTCGTTATTATAAAAAAATATAATAATTTTCGAAAATAAACTCTTTATTAATTAAGAGTAAGGTTATATATTACAGAATTTATTCGAACCTCATTGATTTAGTATTGCATCATTCGCAGTGAATTCAAATACACCTCTTGATATGATACTTTTTAAAAATTAAAAGCTAAGAATCTTATAACCCAAATTGCTTAATAACATAAGATTATAATTGGCAAAAGTCAAGTCCAATTCAAGTAAGCTCCACAAGCAAACTCAATATGGTGTCTCCCATAAACTATATATCGTATTTCATATCTCTGATATGGTTTATTCAAGTGAGTTCAACATCCTCTGCTATAAGTGGCCAGCAAATCTCATTATGAAGTCAAAAGTCACGTCGTATCTAACTAGTTGATAATTATTAAGATAATTAGTAAATTATCTGAAGTGCTTTATATGAAAAAAAAAAGTCTTAAGACAATTATTAATTTTTGAAAGATATTTTGAAGCTGAGCACACTTAAGTCCGTAACTCCTGTATCCTTCAACCAGGTTATGAGGCTGATACAGGCAAGTTAAGAAAGACCGGAGTCGCCAGGTCTTTCAAGGGCTTTTCAATTCGAGGCTTTATTACATACTTCACCATCAAACGAGACGGGAATAAATAGGGGTAACAATTCCACGAAAAATTTAATAATAAATAAAATATTATATAAATTATGTCAGTGAATATATAAAATCAATTAAATTGGCCTCACACAATATTTTAAACTTTTGTAATGAAATGATTGCTTAATATGGTATTAGAGACTCAGTGACTAAGTGGTCGTGAGTTTAAATCCTACCACCCACCTATTATTCAGCACAAGGTAGAGTAACTCTGTGAAAGTTTCAAGCCCCAAAGACTTTCACTTGAAGGGGTGTGTTAGTGAATATATAAAACCAATTAAATTGGTCTCATACAACAACTTAAGCTTATGTGATAAAACAGTCGCTTAACAAATCATAAATAGAAAATTTCTCTACAATTTAATGCATAAGATAAGATTATTTATATTTTAATATGAATAATACTTTTTCAATTTTAATTTAAATACATGGTATCAAATTTAAAATTTTAAAAAATGAATGATTGACTCATTTAATTTTTTCGTTAAAAAATTATAAATTATGATAAATTTCTTTACTAGTTTTAAAAAATTATATTTGATTTTTCATATAATAAAATTTCTAATTATATTTTATATATTAATCTCAACAATTATTATTGATTATGATTCTAAATAGCAGTAAATGATTATTAAGTATAATATAAAAATCTTATTTATCTTAGATGTAAATTATGAAATTTGTGAAATAGCAAACAAAGCACAAAATCCCATAATGCGGTGAATATGAAATAAAATAAAAAGAAATTGTCATTTTCGTAACAGAAATGCTCCCACTTTTTAGGTCAGGATTACGTTGCATGGGTCATCACAATGAACAAGATTGTTTTAAAAAAATTATTTTAATGTGATAAAAGATAACGAATTGAGGAGAAAAGTACCTCGAGAATGGCATCTTTAGGAAAATCCCTTGAGAAGAAGCGGGGGACTTGAGCTGTGTTCTTGAAAAGATTTCTGTTGAAGTTGACCCATTCAATTCAAATGTAAAAAAGAAATGTAAACAAGGTCTAAAAGTTACCCTAATTCAAGTTTTGTTTAATCGAATTGTAAGTTGAAAGAGATGGATCGACTGATTGAGGGTAGCGTGTGGCCTACCAACACGACCATTTCCTCCTTTGCCTGTTGAACAACTTGTGTACTTCTCTTTAACGTTATGCTCATCCCAAAAAGATTTAGATCAAAACAAACACAGTAACTACATTTTGTCAAAGTTCTTAAAGTTTTACTTTGTGATGAACTTTATAAAATATGAAAAAAATATAGTTTCCCCTTCTTGGAAAAATAAATGTATTTAGCTCAAATTAAATTATACATTGGAGTATAAGAAATTTTCAATTAGACTACTCAATTCTTATTAAGTTCAAAGATTAATAAGGTAAATCTTGAAGTAATCGGTAAGGTTATTTTTTTATAAACAAAAGAATCACGAATTCGAGTTATGTTTGTAAAATGGAAACAACAAATTGGGTATAATTAATGACCCTCTTCCAACTCTTACAAAGTACTGCATTTTCTATTATGTGACTAAACCTACCAATAATGTGATAGATTCATCTAAATTAGAAATTAACTAAGAGAAATGTCTAAGTTCTATATTTATCAATTTAAAGATTTCAAGTCAAATTATAGTTGATGGTTGCTTCTCATCAATGACGTGAAGAACAGTTGATCTACGCTAAAAATAATGCTGAATGGGTACGTATTCATTAAATTGAATTCATTAGAAAATAATAAATATAAAATATTAATTAAATCGATTTATTACTTACTAAATTCACAAGGATCCCTTTGAAGGTGTCTCTTGTGCTTCTTTGTGACCATATAGCCAGAAGTTTAATAGAAACAGGTGTTTTATAAAAATATAAAGAAAATGTTGTATACATTATAATCTTTTTAAAACTCTTATAAAGCAGAGAGTTTTGTATATGGGGTATGTTGTTAACTTAATTATAAGTTTTTAGTTTGCTTAATAAATTATTTAAGAAAAAAATATTTTGTCAAACCAATCTTATGATAATCATATAAAAGAAAATGAAAAATCACTATCAATCACCATTAGAGATAATAAAAGAACCGCCATTGACATTTACCCACCTAGTTCAAGTCGGCTGGCTTCTAGAGCAATTATTTATAATATTATTATTAGCTGTTTCACTTTCTAATGTGATTTACAATTATAATATTCATTGTTTAAATACTGAAAATTAAATATTTAAATAATTATATTATGCAAAAAGCAGTAACAGACAAAGCACAAGGTCTTTGTAGTGACGCAAATGGATGTGATAGTAGACTTCTTTGCTCGTTATCAAATATTAGTAAATTAATATAAGGTCTCACATTATTGTTCTTTTCCTTTAACTAATTAGTTTTGTATAGCATTTGAAAACATTTAATACTATGAAACTTAGGTTTTTTAGTTTAAGTTTTTATTTCTTTCAGATTTTATATGTATTCCTTTTAATTTTGTATATTCGTTACACTTATACTTGATAATTAATCATGAACAAGGTATACATATATGTTATTTGCTCTTTATCTAACATTTTTATATTGTTTCTATTTTTAACTTCTTATTGTTTCGTTGCAACCAATCTTTTAAAAAGTAGATTAGAAGTTAAATCGGTAAGATAAGAGATTTAATAATTAAAAAATTTAACCAGTATTTAGCTGTCATAAAATCAGCTAAATATTGAATACAATAAAAAATTTTAAAATATAATTAAAAGAGATTGTTATTATCAATAGAAAAAATTAATTAATTTATTTTAATTTATAAGAATTTATTAATTAATAAAAATGGATAATTAATTAACAAATTGATCCGTTATTAAAACAAGATTTATTAAGGAAAATTAAGTATTGAAGATGAAATCAGAGTTCTCAACAACCATTCCAATAAACCTCTTATTTGGGTTGAACATTTCTCTTAACGAGGTAAAATGGGTTTTTGACCTTGAATTTCTCACATTTTAAAAGAAATTCAAGTGTTAAAGAAGGAATTAGAGCTTTTAACCACCATTTGACTAAACATGTTGTTTGAATTGAATGTATTAGTTACCTGATAAACTTATTTTAGAATATATAATTTATAAATTATTACACACGACTTAATTAACTCATGCAATTAAAATCAAATCAAAATCAAAAGATGATTACCCTAATATAGCCGAAAGATAACAACATTGTGTTACAACAAGGGAGAACATTTCTTGCTTCCAGGAATTGTTCCAAAGGAAGTACACATGCAACTATCAATCTATGACGTTCTCTACCTTGCGTACATGATAATAATTATGAAGAACAATTCAACCAATGATGGTTTGATCAAGTAATACACACACCAGACCCAGTTAGCCTTTAGAGCCTGGTCTACTAGTTGCACGGTCATGATCAAATCATGGTTTGTTAATGAGAACCTACTGCCTGATGGGTGTAGATGTGGGAATATATATATTACTTAGTGGATATCTGGTGCAGATTCTGAACTAAGAAGGACAAACAGGAAAAACCTTTCTCTACTGTTCTGGCATTTCCAATTCCTCCATTATTCTATTCATAAAGTTTCTTCTTTTTCTGTTTTCTTTCTCCTCCCTGAATTCTTCATGTCTCTTCTTCTCTAGCTACCCTCTTATATATAGCAGTATCAGTTTCATTATTGTCAGGAGATAAAGAAGAAAAAGCTAGCCTTGTTAACTTTTTAACACAAACAAAGACTGCAAACATGGGTAGAGCTCCTTGTTGTGACAAAGCCAACGTGAAGAAAGGGCCATGGTCGCCGGAGGAAGATGCTAAACTCAAGGCCTATATTGAACAGAACGGAACTGGCGGAAACTGGATAGCTTTGCCTCAGAAGATAGGTAAGAATAAAAATAGTTATCAAGTTTTTTTCTTCTTTTGGCTTGGAACAGAACTTTATAGTGGACGCACTATATAGGACTGAAGAGATGTGGGAAGAGTTGTCGACTTAGATGGTTGAATTATCTCCGTCCAAATATTAAACACGGAGGGTTTTCAGAGGAAGAGGACAACATTATCTGCAGTCTCTATATCAGTATCGGAAGCAGGTAAATTAAAAAATGTGTTTAACATTCTTTAATCATGAACTCAAGGGGTTTATGAGGAAGGGTAATTCAGTGGCTTAATCTTAATGATTGAATATGTTTAAATAGGTGGTCTATAATAGCCGCTCAGTTGCCTGGAAGAACTGATAATGATATAAAGAACTACTGGAACACAAGGCTGAAGAAAAAGCTCCTGGGAAAACAGCGAAAGGAGCAACAAGCACGAAGAGCAACGGTCAAGCAGGAGACGAAGACAGAAAGCGAGAGTTTCGCTGTTCCTGGCGTGCTAAATCTGGAAACTCCTTACTGGCCCGAGCTACCTGCAGTCATGCCACCTATATATTCTAGCCAAGAACCTTCAATCATGGACCAAGAGTATATTAGGAGCCTCTTGATTAAGCTCGGAGGAAGATTTTCTGATGAGCTTGAAGAATCAAACATCAGCTCCTCTAAGTATACTCTTGATGGCTCATGCAGTACTCGAGATCATCAATTGTATGCAAACTCCGTTGATATACTTTCTTCTGCTGCTACCCCCCTGAACTCCATAGATAGTAAATCTTCCCAATTGCACAACACCATCTACAATTCTACTGAATCATCTTTGAGTATGTTTGGAGGATTTAGCACAGTAGAGCTAGAGGAATTGGCTCACAGAACTGCGGAATTAGAAGGGTTGGAGAGTTTTTATGGAATGGACATGGCTAACAGTAGCAGTGCAGGAGCTAGTACTACTACGGAAAGCACCAGTTGGGGAAACACAAGCTCTATGGTTTATCCTCAACTTGTTTCCGAGTTGGAGACTTGCTTCCAAAGCATTCCGCAAGATTCATCTTTCACAGAATCCATGTACTTTGGTCCACAATAACATTTCTGTACACAGGACTGGTGTAAATGTGTTCTAGGAGGAAATTTGGTGTCAGAAATTCATGATGATAACCCTAATGATTTTACCTGAGAGACTTGCATGTTAATTGTCAACTTTCAGTTTTGTTTTGATCACCAACCTCTTGTTTTATATTTCCCATATATCCATTTGCAACTAACAAGCAACTCATCAGATATGAATGTATGATGTTTGAGGATGGAATATTACTACTGCCAATTTTGTTGCAGAGGAGGTTGGATTTTTAAGTGACAGACCAGTGTTTAGCTGCAGATGGGTCCATTTCTGCTGGCATCTTCAGTGCAGTCATGTCCTGTTTCTGACTGCTCTACAGGACCCCTAAAGTGTGAGAAACCTCAGAATTACACTCTACCTAATGGTTATGTGTAAAAAAGTAGATCTGCAAACTGCAATACCTTTTGATTCCAACACATGGGTAGAATTCTATGTTTTCCATCAAAAAAGTTTGTTCAAAGTCCTCGGTATAAGATGGAAAGTTGCTTTAGACGTTTTTGGCTATGACTTGCTCGGCTCTAGCAGTTTGTAGGGGCATCTCAAATGACTACATCCTTTTATTGTTATCTTAATGTCTGCAATGACAATAAGTAACTGTTGAGGGCACATGTGATAATGAACCTATCTCATGTACTTCCAATTGCAACAGAAAAGTGTGGATCGGAATTCGATTTGAAGCATTTTCTCTGTCACTCCGATGTCTGGTGGGTTGGTCACTTCCTGAAGCATCTGCCTACTTTAGCTTCAGTATTCAGAATTAATTTTTGAACTTAGTTATAAGTTTTGATTATTCATATTAAAAAATATTTTAATACATATAATCATTAGTTTAATAAATTTAAATCAAATTAATTATATAATATTTTTTAATTTTATTAAACTAATGATTATATTTATTCAAAATTTTAACTAAAAATGTGTAATTAATGTTATGGTGAAGATATTTATTATAATTATTGTAATAACACAAATGCAATACCACCTACTGCTTGTTATTTAAAACTTTTTGTAGCCATTAGGCCTATATAAGTTCAAGTTGATTTGTAGAACTCGATCGATTTTTAATTTTTAATCGATATCAATATTTTTCGATTTACTTCATTTTTTAAGTTCTGTGATTATCATGAAATTTCAGATATCGATATTAACTTAAACACACTTGAAGATGCAAATGACTTAACGATGCAAATGATCATACAATCCACCTATTTATCTTCAAACCAGCGGTTCTTCAAGGGAGTTGATTATATTTTTGAAACCTTAATTTGTCCGAGATAGGCCAAACGTGTAAGTAATTCATAAATTGCATAATCGACAAAGAGTGCGTGCGCCCCAAAGCATCTCTTACACTATTAATTGAATGAAAGACAAACCGAGCGCGAGTCAAGTTTGAATATTATAAACTATAAAGAGAAGAGAAATAAAGGACAAGATATTAGATATGTATGCTACTGAATTGACGAGGTCACTGTTCGGTGGCCTCGGTCAAGCTCAAGCATTAAGCTTAGTCAATGACTAATTTTCTAAATCAGTCACTTCTGTATCAACCAGTCAATAATTTTCTCTCAAATACCGGAAGAAAAAATAGCACAAATCATTTAGAATATTTGTAAATTTCTTTGTAAATATTTACACGATCAATGGCACATAATAATAAATTACCTAGACAATATTATTTATGATTGAAAATATGTTCTTAGACAGAATGAAGGAGGGATTGAACACGTATCTCAAGTTCTGAAAGCTTAGTAACGATACTTGTTTATGTACTCCTTGTCTTGGATATATGACCGTATTTGTGATTCTTTTGATACAGACATGCACCTAAGTATCGAGGTAGGGATGTTCTTTTTTACTGATTCAACATGCCTGATCATGGCCTGATCATGTCCATTTCATGCTATGACAAGTTCCGATATTAGTTTCATCACCATTGATACCCAAGACCAAGTTGCATGTAGGCCATGATGTCAGTAATCTTCTTTTCAGGTTCGGCACGATGTGGCTGCTCTCAAGGATCCAATAACACGTCATGTACAACATGGAAAGGTAAATTCCTTGCAATGAAAGCCACCCAAATGCTTGAAAAAATCGGCTGTATGTTTGATGGAGTCGTAGTATTTTTACTTTTGTGAAATTTCATATAGAAGTGTATTATAATTTCATATAAAAAAGATTATTGACCAATTGTTTAGTTAATTAATTTTAATCTTACAATTTTATTAAGTTTGAAATGAATTGTTATTAGACCGTCTTAAACTTAGGGCATTACGACTTTCACATCAGGAAATTTAAATGCAGGCATGGGCACATTTAATTAGCAATTGTGCTACGTGCTTGAGCTAAATGATAAGGAAAGTAGAGAGAACCGTTAAACAAAGAAATGTATAATTGCGCTACCTGAGTCTTTTTCATGACTTGGTGCTTACCGTAAGGTCAAAGCCGGACCGACTAAATTAATTGAGAATTGAAATCTCTTGTAGTTGTTAAACATTGAATCTGTAATTAGTCTTCATCTTGACTTTTCACCCCAATTTTTGTTTTGTAGGGCAAAGGTTTAGTACTTGTTTTCTTGATTGAATTAGAAATGGCTGACATCGTTTAGCAAGTGGCTTGTCAATAGGAGTGTGAAGTGCATTGGCAAAGGCAACTATCAATTCAGGCCTTGAATATAGGATTGCTAAGGCATGTTTTAACGCTCTAGCAATCACAATCATATAGAATATGGCATGTTGGTTCATTTCCTTCAATAAGTATCAAAATTAATTGCCCTTTATGGCTCGTTTGTAGAAAGACTTTTTAATGTGTGACTAAATATTAGCTATGTTGTTTGTTTGACTTAGTATAAAAGGTAATTATTAAATAAGATTAATTAGTACGAAGAGAAGACAGGCTGATGATTCCATATTCGGTAAATTTTGTACCTTCCATTTCATACATATTTAGAGGACCCTAAAATCAAATATTTAATTTTAATTCAACAGAAGACAAATCAAATACGAATGTGCTCAAGTAAATAATCAGCACTAAATGAATGCAATGGCTGTCTTATTTTAGACAAACCTACTTTTGTATACATAGACTGATCTATACCCTTTTTCTATTTTGATTTCTATATTCTTCTGCTGTTTTTGTTTATCGTTTTAGTAAAATATAGAGATCTAAACGCTTCAAGAAACACCATGAACTGGCATTAGCTTATTTTATTCATAAAGTTGGCAACAGAGGCATAATAAGTCTGCAGATATGGTTTTTCTTGTGGACTAACTGGAACCTTTTCAAAACATGTCATTGACCCAACAGAGAACTTTATTCTGCTATTGCTCTTTAGCTGTAGGAATAACTTTTCTTTCCTCCAAGCAGCCATTAAGGAAAGGTTCACATTTGATCTGTGTGTGAATAATCTTGTGACAATAGCTATGTTTTTCTCTTTCTTTTCTCAAGGCTTTATGTTTGTCTACAAGTGTTAATGACTAAAACCAAATCCAATGTCAATGTTCCAAACATTCTAATCAACCAGCTTAGTACCAAAGCAACCACAATAAAATATTCAAAAAGTTAATCATACATCTACCAAGAAAATTAAAACAATATCCAATTGACGTGAATGAGAAAATCCCACCACGATTATTGTAACTTTCCTAGAAACTTACAAGCTGTTTAGTTACACGCCAAAACAAATTTGGCAAGGAATTAAGGAAAGTTTTGCGAGTCTCTTACCATCTGATATGGTCCAGATTTTTGTGCTGCAACTTTACACAATCCTTGAGGTTATTTTCAGTAAAGTGATACTATATAGTAAATAAAGATGGCTCCGAGAGCCAGAGAAGTAATAACAAATCGACTAAGTTCAAATTGAAACAAAAGAAGCCAACTCTAGTTTAGGTTAGATTCCCATTATTTCAAAAAGTTCATACCAAATAATGAAATGAAGGTAAGCTATGAAAACAATACTAGAAAGAAAAGGGTAGATTGAGTACCTTGTTGTATTGTCTATATATCTCATCACCTAACTAGACGTTGGACTTTTGTATGCATGAAATAGCATAGGAAAAGTTATTTCTTCGCCTTGTTGATAAACAAATAAGGGTATGAACACGAATTTTATATTTCTGGACCTTTAAACATGCATTGCGACAAAATTAGAATGTGTGAATTTCGTTGTTATTTTTTTTATCGACGAAGTTCCCATTCAACACGGCAAGTTGAATCTTTGCAGCCATCAAGTGATTGCCAGAAAATATTAATATACGAGTCGGCAGACACCATTCGCATCGGAAAGAATAGCATGCCGATAGGAAGGAACAAAAACTGAGGAAAAGAAGGAATTAATGAATCCAAATTTAGGTTTCCAAAGAGTATCCAAAGAGATGTCACAAAAAAATAGAATGTTGTGCACAATATTATATTGAGTAAATTAATCATTTCATAAGATAATTACAACAACAACAATTTAGTGAAATTCCACTAATACAAAGAATATGAGAAGATTTAATATTACGTAACTTTACTCTTGACAGGTAAAATGATTATTTCTAATAGATCTACATAAAAAATCCATATACATAATAAAATAATGTTAATTAAACATAAAATAAAAATAAAAATAAAAATAGACATAAAAGATAATAATAATATTAAAATAAAATAGAAAAATACGTATAAATAAAAATATAAAAATAAGTGACAAAATAATTAATACAATAAACATAGAATAAGATAAATAGTAAAATAAAAGATAAAGTAAGTAAATAAATACACAAATAAGAAAGAAGATACGTGAATAAATAAATCAAAATTCCATAAACTAAGAATTTGATGAAGTAAATAAATAAATCAAAGTTCCATAAACTAAGTATTTGATGTTAATTAGATGATAGTTTTCACAAAAAGGTTATTAGATGATAGTTCTAACAACAACTTGGAGCGGCGCGAGATTTGGGGTTTGAACCATTGAGGAGACCGGCGTGAAATTTAGGTTTTGAACCACAGAGGAGAGAGGAGCAATGAAGTATAACTTGATCTGAAGAGCAACCCAGCTGGAGGGAGCAGCGACCCATTGTGCAAGCTGTCTCTTCCCTCTTCGAAAGGTCTTCTTAGGCCTTGCAAATGGACATTGAGGGAGACCTACTTCCCTTAATTTTGTCCGCCGACAATTTCCCAGCCATTCCTTCGTAGCTGACAATCTCCAAAGATGAATTCCTAGTTCTCAGTAGAGAAGCCCTTCGAGGCTCCCTAAAGAGGCACGCTAATGCGTCCCTAACATAAGTGGGGAAAAATATGGCTTCTACTCATGTGGATAGGCCATGACATAAATTAAATCCTAAACAACACAACAAAGGGCTTTACATCACTATCATAATGTTCTGAAGGATGAGATCTTAACTCTTTCGATTGAACTTCTGAAGGCTGGAGTGAGAGCATGGTCGTCCACACTAGTCGATTTCTTCTGGTCTAAAAGACCAACCTTCCCGGCTGTTGACGCATAGACTAAAGCTAGGTAGGAGAAGAAAGGGCTACAAAAGGCCATGTTGAGGGAAGATTACTCAATTTTATTCAAATCCACTGATGATTCCTGCTTGTTGGATATAGTTGAATAGGGTCCTTGGCAACTCGGTGACCAGCCACTGTTTCTAGAGAAGTGGAGGTCGAGAATGGACATGGGTCGAAGCCTATTCAAGGTCATCCTTATGTTGGTTCATTTTCACAACCTTCCAATGGAGTTCTGGATGGTTGCGAGTCTCAGTTATATGACCAGCTCCCTTAGTAAGCAGGTTTGTATGGATTCGCAAACTACCTCTATAGAGAGCATAAGATATGAGAAGTTATGTATAGAAATTCCTAAATGTGCGGTTCTGCCTGACAGTCTTTTGATTCTTAGGCTAGGTGAGAATGGGGAGATAGAAAAAGTGGCGATTCCTATAAACTATCCCTGGAAGCCGAACAACTGTTAAGAAATGGGTTTCCATAGTCGGGGTTCTTCACTTGGGATGACATGAGGATCTTAGCAATGAAGTTAGATATGTTTTGGAAAAGGTGTTGGTAGGAATCACTAATGTTTCTCGTAATGTTCCTTTAAAGAAGGAGGGTAGTCCACTGGTTAATTCTAAGATGAAGCATGTTATAGTTGAAAGAGGAGAGGAGTCGACCCATGTGGAGATTGTTGTTGATTCTTCACTGTTGAACTAGGATGGGTAGATAGTAAGTAATAATCTGCTGAAACCATTGCAAAAAGATTGGATAGCTAATCCTGTTGATGACAATAATTCTTTGTCTTGTGAGGATTTAATTGTGCAGTTGGAGGTTGGGAATTTTAAGATGATTGATTGTTCAGAGATGCCTCTTGTCAAGTCCCCTGCTGGTTTTGGATTGGAAAAATGTAACGTTATGTAAGAACCTTTGAACCATGAGGTGTTTGACATAGTGATGCTGACGTTTCTCTGGGATGTGAGGAATCACGTGTGTAGTTGCAGGTTGCACTACAAGAAAATCATACATTAGCGGCAGAAATTTACCGACGGAAACAAAATCAAAGTCGGTAAAAGTGTCGTGAAAATTTTTATTTTACGACGGACACAATTTTCGTCGGTAAAGGTGAAGGGAAACATTTGCACAAAATTTTCAACGAAATATAACAACGACCAAACCATGTCTGTCAGTAAAAATTGCGGGAATGCTTCTGGCAATTGAATAGCATCAGAAATTTGTCGACAGAAATAGTTCCGTCAGTGAAATATGCTTTGTTTAATAGTCAGCATCAGTTGTTTACCAATGATATATAATCCGTTGTTAATTTCCGACACTGAATCCGTCGCAAAATAAGAAGGCAAGACATAACGCGATATTTGGTGAATTTAAATACCGACAGAAAATACGTTCCATCAGTAAATGACGAGTTGTTCATTAATAAAATGACATTGTTTGGTTTTAATCTAAACGATGTCGTTTTAGTTATCATCTTAACCTGAACCCCTCCCCCTCTGCTATTTTGCTTCTCTCCTCCCTCGGTTGTGTCGATTTTGTGCGATTTTCCTTGCTTCCACCGTCAGTTTCTACTTGTTTTTCGGCCCATTGTGCGTCATTTTCAGGTAAGCTTTCTATTGGATATATTTTATCTGCAAAAAATGAAGCTCTTATATGGTTATATATATATGTATACCGTGGGTGTTGGGTGGTTGGTTTTTGCGTTATGATTGTTGGTGTATGCGTTTTTTGTGTCATTGTTGGTTTATTTGTTATTTACATGTATTGTTGTTGGTAAATAATGGAAAAATGCATTTGTTTTGTGATTAGTTAGAGATAATATATATTGCTTATAAGTTGTTCGATTAAATGTCCCTTAGATAGAGACTTCCATGTTCAGATAAAACATGAACTTATTTTATGTTAATTTGAAGATACAATTGCATTCAGATATTGACAATGCTCATTTAACTTTTATGAATAGTCGTCCTCCCCTTTTAGATGTATGTTGGTGCGATCAATCAATTCACTTTATAAGTAGATTTTGTGTCTAATGATAATTTGAAATTTTTATGATTATAAATACTTGAGCATTTAGGTTTTGAACATCTTTATGATATTCTAAAGTTACAATAACACTTTTA
>JANIIA010000190.1:55441348-55454678 GCA_027478495.1 Erythroxylum alaternifolium | reverse complement strand
ATTTCCTATATTTTTGTTTAATATCATCATTCAACTTGAAATCAATAAAGTTTTATTTTTAAGTTGAGAAAGTGTTATGTCATTATTATTCATGTTTTTAATATTTAATTCCTCTATTATTATAAGTCAATGTCCTTAATTTTGTGTAGTTTCATTTCTCTAGTAGTTAGGACTTAAGTAATTTTGTGTAATTTCATTTGTAGTATATTCTTATTGGTGCACTGAAATTACTTGTCATAACTTTGAAGAGCTTAAGCTTAATATTAATTTCAGGTTGAAATATTGTACCAAAGAAAAGACAGGATATTTCACGACCAAGATTCAGACCACGATTTAGAGGTATTTGTTGTACAGGTAAAGTATCTCATGGTGTAGCAGCTGGAACTGAATCTCCTCCTCCCCCTCCAGCTACTACACTTACAGATGAGGTACCTTCCGTAGATGCTGCTGCGCCATCCAGAACCCCTACATCATTTACTATCCCTATATTGACAGAGGTATTAGGGGTAAACAATGATGATGAAGGAAGAGGCCACCGGCTTAGAGCAGAGGGACCTGATGAAAGAACTTACATTACAATTGTCAATAATATGTAAGTGAAAATACATTGAACACTATATGTTTATAATTAATTATAAGTTTCGATTTTCAAAATGGTATAAAATTTTTCAATCTTATATTAGGTTCATTCTATCTAGACCGTGTTCAAAAAACATGACATCAAAATTCAAAGAGAAGATTGATATTGAAGGCTTTGTATGGAAGAATATCTCTCAGGTGATAACGGAATTTTACTATCACGAGTTTGAGTTACAACAAAAATTATTATTTTCTTTTTTAATTAACAATTTTGTCCATTTATTAGATAAATATCATTACATCATAAGTATTAATCGAATGTTTTTCCTTTTGTTTCAGAAATTTTTTTTTGGGATTCTCAATTTGACGCGATCGTCTATAGAGTATGGAAAAGACGAGCGACTTTGTTCCTGCGATACACAGAGCAGGAATACGACTGCCTTACATTTCTGAAGAAATATAGAGTCGTTAACAACAGTATTGGACATCATTTGAGACAATGTCCTTTTTAGAGTGTAATTCGGCCAACGGACATGGAGGACTGCGGGGAGAGAGTCTTCCCGTACATACGGGAGGATCTACCCACCAAGAACATACAGAGAGACTTGTAAGTATCTATACTTTAAATTTATATTGTCATTTCTTTACTTTGCTGTATTTCTATTGAATTTTATGTGTGAATTTTAGAATGACAATATGTGTTTCTTGTTGAGAATGATAGTGTTATAAATGTTTGAAGCCATATATGGCTGTGTTTTTTAGTTTTGTTTTTGTTCAACAGGGAGTAGATTTCATAAAAATAGAACAAACTCTGCCAAAATTTTTATAAATTCTAATTCACTTATAACATTTTATTCTTATGCAGGAAAACACTATGGGCATGAGGTCTACACCTCGTCTGCTCTTTTTGCACACTTACACTAAGAATCATAACGGTGTGACATTCGTCAACAACCTTTGTAGAGAACTCAATGTATGTAAAATTTATGGTTTAATATTAATGCTTAATAATTATCACTTACTAATATAAACATTGTCTTCTAATAGAACCAAATTCAAGAAAGCATTTAATGATAGTCTCAGCAGTCTAAAGATGTTGATGAAACTCAAACCTATCTTCATGCAGTTGGTGGTAGGAACTGTCGGGGAAGGATATTCGACTTAGGTTCATTTGTGAATACTTGTTATTCGCAATCCTCCTCGTCCATTACAACTGCATTTAGTAGGCGGTCACCATTCAAAGAGAGAGTTGTTCAGCTTGAGAGCACAGTACAGATGTTGGCAATTCAGCTGCAATAATCGATGGAGTACATAGCTCAACTCCGTAATGAGATGGATGAGTTGAAGGGTAGGGGTAGTACTTCATCGCATCAATTAGAGCATCCGCCGTCTCCAAATTAATAGTGCACTTTTGATCATTTTATTAGAGATATGAAAACTTATTATGTACAATTTAATGTTTGTATTATCAATTAAGATATTTTCAACTTTATATTATCAATCAAATTTATGTTTAAAAAATTAAATTTATACTATTACATTAATACTATTTAAATTATGCAAAATAAAATTTATTGATGGTATTGACAGTACACTTTTAAAAATTTTTTTTCTAATTTATTTACTGATGAACATATGAAATCTGTCACTATTTACCAGTGGAATAAACATTACCGTCGGTAATCACAGACAGATCAACAACTTCTGTCGGTAAATTTGGAACAATTTCTCTCACGAGTTGCACAAAAATACCAATGGAAAGACGAAAATCGTCAATAATCACAAACGGAGTAACCAACCACATGCCGTCGGTAATCACAGACAGAACAACAATTTCTGTCAGTAATTTTGTAACAATTTACCGATGGAAGTATTCCAACTATTGGCAAATATACCGATAGAAAACAATTTTCTATTCGTAAATATACCGACGGTAAAAAATATTCCGTCGTTAAATTTACCAATGGTAAATTATTTTCCATTGGTATTTATTAGCTACGGCCATTTCTACGACGCTTTTGTCCGTCGGTAATGTCCGTCGCTAATCTTACATATTGACGGGAAGTCTGCATTTGCACATTTTTCTTGTAGTGTTGGGATATATGAGGTTGTTACATATTGCCTTTTGGCAGAGGATGAAACTACTAGTGTTGTTGTGGGTGTGCTTAATGGTATTGGGGATGTAGTTATTGGTGTTGAAGACAATGGTAATTAATTAGTTGGTTTAAGAACTGAACAAGTTGTCACACATATTTCTTAGGGAAAGACAACTCTTGACAATTCCAGTGTAAACAATATGGAGAATTTAGACGGTGGCACGAATGATTTCACCTCTAATATTTGAAGCATTGTCAGATGGATTGGACCAACATGTTGACTCCAGTTGCTATTGTTGGGCAAACTAAGAATTGGAGGATGGGGATATTGAACAGACAGAGGACTGTGATCTCCCACTAACTGTAGCCCATGTCCTAAACATCCCTGGCTATTTTTGCGTGCAATCTAAATCTGCAAAAAGAAAATATACTAGGAGGAGAAAGCAAAATCTCAAATACCAAAAATAGTGAATGAGCTTTCTCTTAAAGATGAAACTTCAGTGTTGTCTATAATTATTTCTTGTTGTTGTCTATTATAATAATAGTCATATTATCTTCGTTAAGGAGTTTTTGTTCTTGGTTCATATTGTAATATAATGGTAGGCTTAAAGTCTTGAACTCGTTGTAATGTCGATTCAGATTTAACTATAATTTAAATTATTTTTCATGTTTCAAAAAGCTTTCACATGTCCGAATTTGGCAAGTGAAACTAATGTTCATCCTTAAAGTTTATCAATTTATCTAATTTATAGTTCCTAGATCATTTGTTTAAAAATTTTATTCTAAAAATACATCCCGACATAGTGGAGCATTGTCTAAATATATATATATATATAAGTGAAAACTGATATGTTAAAATAATACCAACTAATCTTTTAACTTATCTAATCTATATCATTAAAGATAACAAATTTTAAGATATCTAATTTTTTTAGATTTTTTATTTAATGTCAAATTTTCTAATCCTTTAAAAATATGTTTAACTTAGGTGAAAACATTATTTTTTTAATGTGAATAATATATGAATATTTACATGATATTTAGCAGACATATCACATTAACCTAAACAATTTCTTGACTTAATTTATATGAGTTTGAAAAAGTTAGTTACTAAGTTAAAAATTTTAAAAAGTTAGTACTAAATTTAAAAAATTGTAAAATTTTATTCACTGTTTAATTTGTCATCCTATTATTATTATATAAACAATAAATGGAAAGCTAAGGGGGGAGGTATAAATTATATCTTATTTTAAAAATAAACTCTTAATCCCAACCACAAACCTTTTTGTCCTCTTAATTTTCTTTTTCGTTATTTTCGTTTATATTTTAACAATTAGCACTTATGTTTTCATTACCTGAAAACATTCACTAAACACCGATTATTTCATCATGTGAAAGTTTTAAAAGTGTTTACATATAAGGTATTTTGGAAAGGTGCATGTCTGTCAAAGTGATGCCATGACAAAACAATAAAAAGCAAGTGTAAAACAAGGAAGAAGCTTGATTGATGCCTTGAGTTCCCACAAGCCGCGACAACAGCCTCCCGACGACCTTATTACAAGCTTTTGATTTTAAAATGAAAAGCTGCAATCCAATTATTTAGGTCTGCTTCTTTGTTTATTATGTGAAATCGACACTCACTGACACATATACTAAGAATATTTAGTTATTTATCCTCATCACCTCCAAAGTTAGCGAACTAATTGTTTTTATCGCACTAAACAAATGGTATGAATCTGATTGTTCTCTTTGAAAATTTGTGTCTTGAGTATTATTCCTCTTCCAGGAAGAAGAGGTTGAGGCTCTTGTCTGACATCGATTTTAGTTGTGTATATATGGAGTGATCAATGTTCAATGATA
This sequence comes from Erythroxylum alaternifolium, assembly GCA_027478495.1. Classification (NCBI taxonomy): domain Eukaryota; kingdom Viridiplantae; phylum Streptophyta; class Magnoliopsida; order Malpighiales; family Erythroxylaceae; genus Erythroxylum; species Erythroxylum alaternifolium. The sequence goes on along the minus strand of JANIIA010000190.1, from coordinate 55,450,143 downwards.
AAAAGAAAACAAAAGGAAAAAATAGATGGGGATAGTTCCTTCAAATAAAACATTTATTTATTGTTTCTCTTGGCATTGTTTGGACAGGCTTTTCCCAAAGCCAGTGAAAACCCATTCTTCTTATTGTTCATCAATTGTTTTCACTCGAAATAAGTTGCTAATCTTGGTTCTTTTAAGGATAATTATACAACAACAACAACGATAACTTTTAGTGAGAATTTATCTAAAATACGAAATTTAAGAAGGTCTAATAATATTACGTATTCTTATTCTTATTTAATGAAGAGGTCTTTTTTGATAAATTCAAGTATAATTGTGAATAGAATTGATAGAATCATCGGAGTAAGAAAGTTTTCTTTCTTCAAATAAAATGAGAAACATCCCATAGCACAGGGAGTTCTGCAGTATGTCACAGGATTCTTTTGATTCAGAGCCTTAAGGGATGGTCCATTTGGCACCAAGATTGAAACGGTGGTCTAACATTTTACTCGGAATGAGAGGAAAAAAGAAGTATACGATATGTGGCAGAGATACAACTGAAAGATATGGTGAATCCAATTCAAGCTTTCAGGGTATACTCGGGCTGTGTGTCCAGACTATTTCCCTTTGAAGTCTGAAGAAAACAGCTGCTCATCTAGCCCAAATTGCTCACGAAGCCCAGATAAGATAGCCTCTAGTACTGTAGCTGAATTTAGTATACAATACGTTAAGAGACCATTTGCCCAATAAAATCAGGCCTATTGATGTCAGCGTTCTGCGATGAATCCAAGCCTCGAAAGTGCACTTTAGAAAGTCGCATCCTTTGGTGTTTTCTCCACAGCAAGCTAAGAGGAATTCCAGAAACAACAGGCATTGCCCATTTTCTTTCTTTGTTTAAATTAATCTTTCCATGCTTTCTGTGTCTGAGTCTGGACAGCATTATGATGTCTGACTTTACATGCAAAGGTTGCTGTTGGGTGGAGGCGGATTGTGATTTTGTATGTTGATATTCTTTTCGGAGAAAACATCATGGATTTTATGTCTTGGGAATGTCTTACAGATCATGTAAAGTTGAGCACTCCTGAGGTTTAAATTTAAATTTAAATAATTTATTCCAGTAGGAAATAATATTAATCAGTACTAGTCATGGAGCGGAAAAGATTTTAAATTCTATCATATTATGTTTTAAGAATTTCCTCGTGCTTTTAAGTAGAGGTGGACACGATTCGGTTCGGTCAGTTTTCAGCTATTTTTTAGATCGAACAGAATAATCGGTTTTATAGAATAAGAAAACCAAACCGAACCGAATGTCAGATGAAACCGATTTTTCGGTTTGCCTTGCGATTCCGTTCGGTTCGGTTACTTCAATCAGTTTGGACCCTAATCTTAGGCCTTAAAATTTGGGTCAAGTTTAGTACATGTCCAACATTTTTATTTCATTTTAGGACTTATTGAGTGATTGTCATACTTGCAAAGTTGCAAACTTACCTTATATACCTAGAGTTAGAAGTATAAAAGAATACAAACTTTTTTTAGATTTTTTGCCCACCTCTACTTTTAAGCAGTAAATTAAGGTTACATATCAATAGTTTGTTATAAAGCTTATTATTAAAAAATTTAAATTTACTTAATTGCAAAGTATTAGCTCGAACTTGAAAATATGTTATTAAAATATTTAACTTTCAATCTTCATAAATTTTTTGTTAGTACGAATGGCATGACGAGCCACATTAGATTAGCATTTTTGTCATATGATTGTTATAATTATATTTGTATTATATATAATTTTTATTATTTAAGAAATTAAAATATCAAAATTTTAAAACAATTATACACTCCTTTGTATGTTCTATTTCGTAATTACTTTAAGTTTTTGATATTTTTAATTTATTACATAATAAAATTTATACATGATACAAATATAATATGTAGCAATCACGTGGTAAAAATACTAACCTGACATGACTCGTCACGTCATCCACATTAACAAAAAATTTAAAGTCGAGCTATTTTTGTTATAATAAATTGTAACATTTTAATTTTATTTTTAAAATTCAAACTAATATTATAAAATTGACTAAATTTAAGGTTTTTTTTAATAATTGAACTTAGCTTATATTATCCTCTAATAGAACGAATAGAACGATGGGCACATAATAATATGTTCCCATGCATATGCAGCAACATATATCTTCAGCTTTTCGTTCATTTTATTGAATTACAAGCAAAGAGGAGCTTGTTGGCTTTTGGCTAAGTCAGTTACTTAGTCAATTACTTATTTAAGTTGAATACATACACTTAAGTGTATGCTAGTTGGTTTTTCTTTTTCCAAGTCAAGTCATACGCTTAGTTATATAAGAGTTATATTTTGCTAGAATTTTCGGTATGCATGAGTTGTCATTAGTTAATAAACATGAATCAGGCTCAGGTCAATGGGCCAAGCTTGGATTGACAAGGTTGCGGGTCAAGTCATAAGCTCAGATTTCTTGTCCTAACTAGTTTATGGGGTGAGCTAGGGTTCAGGCTATCTAGGCTTGACCCGACCTGACTTCCAACCTAGAGCGACAAAACGATATTGTTTTTTTATTTTTTAAAATTGTAATAAATTGGGCCCGTTGAATTGGGGCCTGGGCTCTGGCTTCTCCATGCCCCGACCTAAACCCGACTCAACTCATCATCATCTATATTAGCTAGAATTTTCTTGCTTAAATTATGTGTTAACTTCTTTTATAACACTACATATAAAAGTTTGGGTTTTCTTCTTAAGAATGTGTATGCGAGTCAAAAAAGGTGTGCGGTGAGAAATTTGAGAGTTAGAAAATAAATAAACTCTAACGAGTTAATTGTACTGAAAAAAGGCTACACTAAAAACCAAGATTAATAAGGGTGTTATTCTTAGATTATTAAAATTTTTTGTTGAGAATTTTGTATTTATTTTATTCTTATATGGAAAACTATTGCTTGAAATTTCCTACAAATCACAATTTACAGGCAAAAAATAGCTAGCTGCCGAATAGAACAATCTCCATATTAAAAGCAGAGATTTTGCTTGGCTTAGCTCTATCGAAACCTTATACCCCACACCATAGGAGTAAACGTAGTACCATAGGAGTAATACCCCACACCAGCCCATTTAACAGAGCACTAAACCCATAATGCCTCTGCCAAAGCAATAGCTTTGCAACAAATCTTCCTTACCAAGTCTACTCCCAGTAATTTGCTTACTATATGTACAACAGTACAAGTTTACTTAAGCAACCGATAAAGGAAAAAGATAAAATTTCAATCATAAAGATAAAATTGCAGATCTCAAAAGGAAGAACAATAAGCTGAGCCAAGGGACGCATTCCATTAACTGTTGTGGAATCTCTCAAGCAATCAGTCTTTTTATACAGATGCAATGTAATCCCAATATTCAGGATACTCAAAATTAGAATTTAATTTTGTTAGTTTTGATTTTTATAATTTTGTTAGAATTGGATAATAATTATTTTAAGATATAATATTTTTATGTATTAAATCAAAATTTAACAAAATTAATAATGCAATAGCTATTTTAAAATCACTTTCAAATTCACATTGATACGTATATCACTGAAGCTTCATAAATATACTTGATGACTTTCACTTTGCTCCCACAAAATGCACGAATTGGTATATCACTGAGGCTTCATAAATATACTTGATGACTTTTCCTTTGCTCCCACAAAATGCACGAATTGTAACCTTACACATTGCCGTAAGCTTGTGCTTGTCAAACTTGCGTGCATGCGGAATTAAAAGCAACAGACAAATTCCATATGTCTAAAAACGTGTCTTTCAAGCATAAGATCTTTGAAAAAATATTGTTTGACGATTACAGCTATTTAGTACGGTGGAAATAAGTTTCTCATTAATGTTTTACTTAAAAAATGAAAATAAAGTGATAAATAAATGATTTTATTATTGTTTTAAAATCGGACTGAAAATTAAACTGCTAAAATAAAGTGTTTAAGTTTAGACTAAAGATAAAAAAATTTAAAAATTTAAAATATGATGGAAACGGATTGTCTTTATCTACTGAAGAATTTAAAATTTAATCTAAAAAGATTGTTAAATGAAAATTAATTGATTTATTTTAATTTATAAGAATTTATTAATTTTAAAATTGACCAATTAGTAAATTAATTGATTTTTAACAATAAAAATTATTAAAATAAATCAAACAAAAAAGTTAAAAACTAAACCTAAAAATTGAAAAATGAAAAATTTTTAGCCGTCAAACTTTTAAGAACAAAATCGATCTACTATGATGAGCCTTCAAAAGGGACCCAATTGAGGATAGTAGAATTTCTTGGCATGGGAAGTGGGCAAGGAGGCAATAAGACATGTTCACATGACCCTCCTTGTCCCCATTTAGCGAAGCACGGCCCAGATGAAGGCATACCAGATTGCTCCTTCAACGTGACAAAAGAAAAAACAAAGAAGGAAAGTAAAAGAATACAAAACACGACAATCCTATACCCTACCCTCTTCCAAACCCACTTTTATTGAAGAATTCTGGGCAGGTGTTCTATGTTCCCTTCAACATGTGCTTGTTCATGTGAAACCCACGTGAGTCCCATACCCATTTAACCAAAATTTGTCAGTCTCCTTCCCTTTCAATGTGAAAGCAAATGAAATAGTCGTCGTTATTGCAAAGACTAACCAAAAACATTTATGATTATTTACAGCAGATAATTGATTGTGTCGAATAGAACATTATAACAAACCCTTCCTTGTCACTGTCGTTGTGTTTATCAACAAATTAGACACCTGACTTTGTTTAATGTCTGATTATGATGTTAACTTCCAATTAATTGTTGTAACAACTTTCTTAATCACTTCACTTCATGTCTAACTTTTTTTGTTATTTCAATGTAATCCCAATTAATTAGTTGTTTTCTACTTTGTAATGCCATGCCAGTTTGTCTCAAGTTGAAAGGCGTTGATTATCTTATTAATTTTTAAATTTTTTAACAACATTTGTTAATAATAAGATGATTTATTTTTATTATTTCAAGCAAATTTTATATTATTAACAAAGGAATAAATATAAAGATTGAGATGTCCTTACAAAAAAGTCATATGCCATTCAAAAATCTCCGATCCTTAAATTGAAGTTAAATCTAATACTAAAACGGGTTTGACTGTTTAACTACATACAAGTCAAGGACATGATGAAGTATCTTCACACTGAAAATTCTCGTGGATCATACCTACAATATTCCTCCTTAAATACTATAAATTACTAATTGAATAAGGCTTCCTGTATTTCAATGGTCAATGTGGAAGTACAACACAAGCTTAAAAGACCAGAGACTATTTAAGGGCACATGGCCATAGTCAACAACATGGGAACCGACCAAAATTCTCATTTCTGATTAACATTTTAGAGATAATTAAGTATGTTAAAATTAATTGGTAACACTAATTAAAATCTCAAACTCCTAATAACATGAAAGGATCATGGGTAGTTTTAACAGGTACTCAGTCGCCCGCCGCAAATCATGGAAAGACCAAAAACAACACTTTAATTCATATATGCAATTGATCTATCTGATATAGAATTATATAGTATATAGTTGGCAAGTTTAATGAATATACTAATGTTTTTTCCCTTGAAGTCTCAACTGGGGAGGTCATCTCATAGCATATGACAGGAGGCACTCCAAAAAGGATGCAATCCATTTAAGCTTACCATATGAGGTAATTTAATAATAAACAAGAAGTGGAGTGGTAATTATTAATTAATTCCTCACTATTGGTCGGTTTGTTGTTGTAGACGCCTCTATATACGAACTAAATGGGTCTTTTTCACTATCTTCCTCCCCAACAATATTTCATCTACATGCAGTCACGAGTACTGGGTGGCATTATTATACTACTGTTTGTAAATATTTCTGTGATTGTTTTTTTTACTTTGTGTACTATATTGAAAAGTAGTAATTGTAGATATACAAAACATATTGAAGAGACTTAAATAACAAACATGTATCTTAGTCGATTTTTCCCAGCAGTTAAATGGTCGGTGATGCTAGTCTGTATCCCCCTTTCAATTCACCGTACCTATCATGCTTTACTAATCTCTATAAATGTTTGCTCAAGCTAAGTTATTTATTTTCTTGACTACTCGAGACTTTCACCATTGATATTCGTACTCCCATGTCTTCTATCTAGGAAATAAGCCGCGTACACAAATACAAACAGATATTTCGACTAAAATATGAACAGATGATTCACGATACAATCAATAGCGGCTAGTTACTTCAAGTAAATTGTCCATTATGTGTTACAATGCCTACATAAAAGCTCACTTTTAGCTAAATGATTATATCGAGTACCAAAAAGGAAAATTACAATAATGGCCACTTGCTCTATGTCTTTCTCTCCGATCATAACGTAATTTGATTGCAATGGTTATCATAAGGTATGACCATATCACCAAGTTAGATTGGCATGGAATGGGATTGAATTAACGAAAATTTAAAATATAGGCCGAAAAGTTACCAATAATTTGATTGTGATGATTTTAATTGGATTTGATACATTGTGTTTTAATCTTATTAACTTTTTTTTCATTATATTAATATGTCAACATAATTAGACTGCCTCATTTCAATGTTTTTCAACATTGATAACTAATCAAACTGACAAATAAATTAGTTGAGCTCAATAATAAATATTGCACGATAAGACTGTTTTATTTAAAAAACTCTTTTGTCATATCAATAATAAAAATCATACACACCCTACACCCATCCTATGCAAGGAAAGACTATTACAACTAAGCACAAGATACTCCGTTAATAACAAACATTTTTGGTTGTAAAGCACTAAAGCAAAAATTAAAATTATTTACAAACCTTTCACCTTGTATACTTCGAAGGCTTAATAGATCGTGTAAGTTATATGTCCTCTAACTCAAAAATCAAATTAAAATATCGCGTCAAATAATATGACAACTTGTTGCAGAAATTGATTGTATATACAAACTCAAAATATATGAAAACTATTTCTGCGCATGCTTTGTCTCCTAAAGCCAGATAAATCTTTCGAGATTACTCTTCTAGTTGACTAAAGATAGTATACTGAAAAGAGTATCACAAACTTTACCAATTACTGTGAAACTATTAATTGGTTATCCGTTGGAAATTAACTTCAAAGGCATTAGACTTTTGGGATTGCTTGAAAAGAAACTCTTCCACTTTAAGAGCTCTTGAGTCGGTTGTGAAGACTTTTTGAACAACAACGCGTTCATCCCAGACAGTATTAACTTCACTTGACAAATCGCTTCCATTCGGGAAAGTCTAGGGAATATCCTTTTGTGTTTTGGCTTTTCTCCAACCCCCAAAGGGCACGTATGTTCTGGGAGACAATATAGCAATAAGATATATGCCACTTTTTGACTTATATTCTTCTTTTGACCCACACAACATCCTCTAAACAATAATATTATATGTTCACAGTAGTAAATAAGTTAGTCCCCTACTCGCACGGCTTGAACAAAGTTTCAAGTTCAGTACTATAGAGTTTATTTTGGTTGTGACACGAAATCATGGGGCTATAGAGGAAGAAATTAAGGCGTGGGCAAATTTGTATGCGTCACTGTATCTAACCATCATTCTCGCCAAGGGCCATTCTTGTGTCGTGTACTTTAATTGGCTATTTAAGACCAAAAACACACATATATAATTGCAAATTGAATAATGGTTTGTTTTTCCATTAGATGTGCACACGTAGTAAATAAGTATTCAATAAGATTTCGGGGTGTTCCCATGCAACTTGTTCAGAATAGAAGACTAGACCCAGTTCTAATCCATATGTGGAACGAGGGCACTATCTACAACAATATGGGAAGAAAAAAAAATTACCTACCAACTTTTTTGGAGAAAAAAAAACCGACATGACTGTTAAATTAAATATGTTCACACTTCACACCACACTTCACACCAGACTATCGTCTAATATCGCTCATCGGGCTCACGGTCGTGAAGAGCATCAAAGGATAGCCCAAAAACCCACTTGGTGGGTGAATCAACAAATGTTTTCAACCGATTCATAGCTACGTTCAGCGTTGTCTCCGACATGTTAGCGAAGCATACTCGAAACCAACCTGGTTCGGTGCAATGGCAGGAAGAACCAGGAGAGATATTTAACTTGACATCGTAGACGATTCTCCTCCAGAGCTCCATCTCTGCTTCAAATGTCTTGGACTTCAACAGATGTTTCATGTTGACCCAACAGAACAAGCCTGCATTGCTCTTTAGGCAGCTGATACCAACTTTTTCGAGGCCTTTGACGAGCTGCTTTTGTCTGTGTTTAAGCCTCTTTTGATTCTCGGAGATGTAGTTTTTGGTGAACTTTTTGTCAGATAGAAGAGCAGAGAGAAGGTACTGCGTTTGAGAAGAAACCAAACCGAAGCTAGACATCTTTGTTGCCGTTGATACTACCTTCTCGTCGTTGGAATAAATTGCACCAACTCTAAAACCAGGGAGACCAAGATCTTTCGAGAGGCCGTACACAATGTGAACCCTGTTGCTAACTTCTGTGTTCTCACATTTTTGGTCCTTCAAAACCTCCATGATACTCACGAATCCTGGAGAGTTGAAGACAGTCCCGGCATAAATTTCATCGCTGATGAGATGAATACCTTTTGATATTATGAAGCTTAGAAGAAGATTCAATTCACTACGGCTAATGGTAATTCCCAGTGGATTGGAAGGGTTTGTCACCAACACACCCTTAACCTTTAGGTTGCGATTTTGTGCATCTTGATAAGCTTGTTCAAGAGCTGG
>JANIIA010000190.1:55289405-55301790 GCA_027478495.1 Erythroxylum alaternifolium | reverse complement strand
GTACAGACTGTACATTTGATGTATAAACTGTTGTTTTTGAGTAATGAAAAGAGGAAGAATTTGGTTTTAAATTTCTTGTGATTTCCAGTTACAGCTTTAATTATTTAAATGTATGTGATGCCATGTGGAGTACTGTAGTAAGTGCACGTAGCGCTCCCTTATCTTAGGTTATGTATCAAAATGACCTACGGGCGTCCCGGTGCGTACTCTAGGGTAATGGGGTGTTACATTTATATACACACTTATGTATATAACGTGTGAGTATGATTCACATACACAACCACATACGTGTTCGTGTATGTTGCTGTGTAAGTATGTGACCGTGTAATTCCACGAAAACACATATTACCTATGTGTTGTGTGACATGATCTATTATATGTGATCGTGTAAGTCACTGATAAATTTTAAATATATGATTATGATATATGTTCTCCTATTATCTCCCATGTTTATGATTTATTAATTATAATTATGAATAACATATATATTTATATGTTGATTGTTTCAAATGGATGAGCATATTCTTTTAATAGAGAGTTACAATATGTTACCTGAAACAAAAGTAGAAATTTCTGATCATATACCAAGTGAAAATAGAAGTCCATGTTAATTGAAAAAGTAAAGTTTGAAATCACTTCAATAAGACTAAATTAATGGACGAAGTAGAAAAGGCCGAATGTAAGTATTGTTAGGAGATGTTGGTTGAGAGTTTAAAAGGTAGAACCTTTCATTTAAAGAGACATAAGGATTCATGTAGTAGAAAAATATCGTATTAGGAGATCAAATAGTTTTTACCCCTAACATTATGAGAAGGAAGAATGAAATAACCGAAACATCTTACCATAGCAATAGATCAAGATTTTTTATTGCTTTAATGATAATTGGTAATGAACATCTGTTATTTATAGTTGAAACTAAAAGATTTAGGATGTTTAGCAACTCATTGCAACCGATTTTTAAGATTATAAGTTGGAACACATTAAAGTATGACATTATGAAGATATACGAAGATAGGAAGAAAGAAATTTTAAGAACATTGTCGAGTATTAAAGGAAAGATTGCTATTACAACAAACATGTGGACAGTTGATAACCAAAAGAGTGGTCATACGACAGTGATGATGTATTATGTTGACAATGACTGGACTTTATGCAATAAACTTTTAAGGTAATTTAAATTCTTTAATATTATTATCATTTACTTTTTCATTATGTTATAATTGATGTTTGTTCATATTCAAACATGGTAGGTTCGTTTATGTGTCAACACCATATACAAACGAAAGATTAGCAACTGTGATGGGAGACTGTTTGATAGATTGTAACATCAACACCAAATTTTCCACCCAAATATTCGACAATTGTAGCATGAATGATGCTATGATTGAAAAGTTGAAGAATAAGATACGAGTTAAGAGCTTGTTGGTTAGTGGAAGGTTATTCTATATGCATTATTTTGCACATATTCTGAATTTGATTGTGAAAGATGAGTTGGATGATCGAGGAAGTAATCAACTAAATTCGTAATAGTGAAGTATATTGGATTGTAACACCTGGAAGTGTTGAGAAATTTGAAGAAACTACACAACAACTATACATTCTGAGTATGAAGAAGTTAGAGAAGTTGAATTCTTATTGGTAGATGATTGGACATACTGCTGTAGTCATATTTGTGTTGGAAGATACAAGATGGAAGGGGTTAATTTTATATATAATGTCTTATATATTGATTGAACTTAAGAGCATGTAGGTGTCATTAAAAAATTATGATATGGTTTGTTTAATGAGTATCAACTTAGAAAGAACAAAATTCAAGATTGGGATTTTAGTAGTTTAGGTTGTTCAGCTTCGACTTCAGCTTCAGTTTCACATTCAAACTCATCTTCTAAGAGCATTTTGTTACTTTCACTTACAAAATTCATGAAAGGAAAAATGTTTATGACTTCATACAATATGATGGAGTCAGAAAAATATTTGACAGAAGATTGTGTAAGCGAAGTTGAAAGTATATAGTTCATTGTGGAAATAATTTTTCGATCATGCAAGTAATTGCATAAGATCGATTAGCAATTCCATCATCTACTATTGTTTCAGAGTATTTTTTTAGCACTAGTGGTCGGATTATTAGTCCTCATCATGCTTAACTTTATCCTCGTGTTGTAAAAACCCTTATGTATGCTTGAAGTTGGTTTGATGATGAAGATATTGAGGGTAAAATCTTTTTTTATATCAATTTCATCTATTTTTTATATTATCTTACCTTATATTGTTTTTTATAATTTGTATATTAGTACAGCCATAGGTAGAGATGCAGAGATGACCAGTCAAACACATACTGATGCTTATCAATCAAGTGGACAATATTTTGATAAAATATTAGATGATGAAGGTATATTCAATTATTTATTAATTGTTACTATGTGCTTGATTATATTATCAATTAATGAATTTTGTTCTTATCATCAATTAATTGCATTAATAACTCTATATATAAATTTTTTATTTCCCATAATTCTATCCTCCTTCATTACTGAATTTAGTTTCATCTTATTCATTTTATCAATATATGTACATTTTATATATTCATTCATAACAAAATCTCAATTGTCATTAATTAACTTCAACTAATTGAACTTATCATATTATATTTTTAATTAAATAATTTTTTATTAGCATTTAAAAAGTTGGGCCTAATAAGGGTACAGGCCTATCACCAATCTTTTTATCTCGACCCAGCACACTGATAATATTTATATATCTTAGATATATAAATATTTTTCCATAGAGGCTGTAAGTAACCACACGATTATTGTAGTTCAAAAAAAAGGAATTAACAAATAAAATTTTTTTGAAATCCTAATTTATTTTTCTTATTGTCTCTCTCTCATCATTTATGTTGGAAAACCAACTGTGATTGAATAATGGGTGTAGTGAAATTTTTTTTATAGTTTTCAATTGGATCACAATAATTGAATAACTTTAAAAATATGAATCATAAAATAAGAGAATTATCTGATTCAAAGTTCCTACTAAAAACTTTTTAATTAGTTAACTATGAGCTATTTAGGTATCTAACTTTTAACTTTATCCATGTAGTAGTAAAAAGAAACTCAACATTTGAGAGGGATTAAGTAGGAGTGTCAACTCCTTTAGACTTATTTCTTATAAATAGAAAAAAGTATTAGGGTTTTATTTCTATTGAATTAAATATTAATTAAAGTCAGATTATAATTATAATTTCATGTTTAATCCTTTAAGTTTGTTAAACATCACAATTAAGTCAAACTTAATTTAAATTAATTTTTTCCTTTTTAACTACTCTTTATGCGTGGCCCACTAGGTTCCTTATTGTTGAGAAAGTTTTATATCTAATAATAAAACTTTCAGTACATCGAAAGTATACAAATCGTATAATGTAGTATAAGAGATTGTCGTTCCACGAGGATTATGCAAGAGTTAACAATTTGAACATAACTTTGTCTGAGGTAACAAAAAATTAATTTTTAATAAAATTAAATAACATAAATTAAAAAATAATAATAAAACAAAACAAATAAACATTGAGCTGCTAATAAAATTTACAGCCTGCTTGGTTCAAGGAATGAAATAGATAAAGAATAGAAAAGTTATTATTAGGAATAGAAAAGATGTGGAATAGAATGGAATGTGTATTACTTTGTTTAGTTTACTGTTAAAGAATTTCTATGCCAATATTTGGTTTGAAAATATAAACTTGGAATGACAAAGGAATAGCCAACAAAAAGACCAAAATATCCTTGATTATTATTATTATTTATTAATAACAATAATTAATTTTCTACTTATTATTAAATTTATTAATTATATTAATGTTATTATTATTATTAATTTTCTTAATAATAATAATTTAATAAATAAATAAAATTAATAATAATAAAATTAATAATAAGTAAAAAATAGTAGTAGTAGTAATAATAATAACAATAACAATAACAACAACAACAACAACAAAAACAACAACAAGAAACGTAAGAAGGATAAAATTATCTTCAATAAAATTATTTATTCTTGAAATAGATAAAGATAGATAAAAATCAACTTTACCTATTTTTCAAGATTAAAAAAAATATATTTTTATGATTAATTATTATGTGAATTGTTTATAACCAAACACAGGCTTAAATAATATGCTAAAAGTATGCTAAGAATAAAATAGTTATTCCTTTAACCAAACATGCCATGAATTTTCTTGCTATTCCGTTTCTGTTTTCTAGTGAAGAAGTGTCGAATCAGGTGACTTATCGACACATGTCCTGACAAATGCCTGTTAAGTGGATTACCTTTCAGCTTGGCTTCTTACAGAACAAGAAAAGTCAAAACTCCTGCGAACTTGCGCTGCAAGAACAATGATCTTTTTGAGTCTTTGACGAGAATTACTTATCTGTCAGAGACAGTTCAGCAATGTTGACTTGAAGAAGGCAATTTTCAGAGTTCATCAGATCCATCTTTATTGCTCTTTGTCCTAAAGCTGGTCATTTGCGATAATGTGTTGTAAATAGGTTGAAGTAGTTCTATCGATTTCACTAAAGGTAAATACTCACAAGCTTAGTTCCACAACTAGGTAGATCATTCATCATAAAGATGATCATCAAAATCTCAATTAGGCATTTGAGTGTAGACCCCGTTGAGATTAGTTTAATTTTCATCCTCGTGTATATTTGGCAATATTTATGTGCCATACTATCCTTTAAGACTTGCCTTAAGATACTCAAAATTAGAATTTAATTTTGTTACTTTTGATTTTTATAATTTTGTTAGAATTGGATAATAATTATTTTAAGATATAATATTTTTATAATACAAGGAACTTCCCCTTCATCCAATAAAATATGAAATTAATACATTTTGATCAATTAACCCACCTATTACATCAAAATTTAACAAAATTAATAATGCATAACTATGTTAAAATCAATTTCAAATTCACGTTGATACGTATATCACTGAAGCTTAATACATATACTTGATGACTTTTCGTTTGCTCCCACAAAACGCACGCATTGTAACCTTACACATTGCAGTAAGCTTGTGTTCGTCAAACTTGTGTGCATCCGGAATCAAAAGAAACACACAAAGTCCATACGTCTAAAAACGTGTGCTTCAAACATAAGATCTTTGAAAAAATATTGTTTGACGATTACAGCTATTTAGTACGGTCGAAACGAGTTTGTCATTAATGTTTTATTTAAAAAATAAAAATAAAGTGATAAATAAACATTAATGCGGGTGACTCCACAGCATTATGTTTCTTATTAATTGTTTTCTCATCATCTACTTTCATAAAATCTACTCACAACATCAAGCAGACGCTAAATCAGAATTTTACTTGAAAGTCTAAATTAGACAAAAAAAATTGTTCAACAAGTTATCCATTACAATCGTCATTGGAAATAAAAATAAATGCCGTTGAATTACATGTAATAAGCATATTTGGTGAGAGAGTAACTTTAGACGCTTTCAAAACACTTAATGTTTCAGAGATTAAGTATTGTCTTCTCTAATTTCTTGGATTAGGGAGAAGCTCCTATGTACCCTAAGGTTTGAACTACTTCGTGGCGAATTGCTTAATTTCAAAGCTTAAGTAAGCAATCACATGAAAGGAAGACCAATAAATAAACAAATTATGAAAGAAAGTACGTATCGGGGTTGATGAGATGGTCCATGTAGAAGCGCGGAGTCTGTCCTAACAGCTCTCCTCTATTCTCCTATTTGGAAGCACTGAATACGGCTTGTTCACTTCAAGTTACTTGAAATTTCTGATACAATCATTCTGTCGAGTTGTCTACAAACTTGATGCGCAAATTGATCTTGCATCGGCTGGTGACTCCCACTACCGGAGGTGATGACATACCAAATCCCTAATTTGGGTGGTTCGGGTAAATGGTGAAAGACACAGATGGGTTTGTTAAACCTATGTAGAAAACACACCGTATGGTTGTGAGATAGTTGCAAGAACGTCTTACCTTGCTATTACTAAAGTGTTGTTGTTTTGCTATTAAATATGGAACTTTATTTTTGTATCTACACCCATTTAATGAAATTACTTTTAATTTCTAAAAAAATATAAGAGATAAAAACAATGCTCTCCAGCATATGGCCCATGAATGAAGACAAAAAGGATATCGAAAAAACATCCTATAAATTGTTCAAGCATTCAACAAGAAAATTTAAGAACAAAATCAATCTACTATGACCATTCAAAAGGGACCCAATTGAGGATACTAGAATTTCTTGGTATGGGAAGTGGGTAAGTAGGCAATGAGACATGTTCACATGACCCTCCATGTCCCCATCTAGAGAAGCACAGCGCAGATGAAGGCATTCCAGGTTGCTCCTTCAATGTGATAAACGTAAAACCAAAGAAGGAAAATAAAAGAATACAAAACAACACAATCCTATACCCTACCCTCTTCCAAGCCCACCTTTATTGAAGAATTTTGGGCAGGTGTTCTATGTTCCCTTCAAAATGTGCTTGCTCATGTGACACCCACACGACTCCCATGCCCATTTAACCAATTTGTCAGTCTGCTTCCCTTTTAACGTGAAAGCAACAGCTTCTACCTCTAGCTAAATGAAATAGTCGTTGTTATTGCAAAGACTTACCAAAAACATTTACGTTTATTTACAGCAGATAATTGATTGTGTCGAATAGAACATTATAACAAACACTTTCTTGTCACGATCGTTGTGTTTATCAACAAATTAGACACTTGACTTTGTTTAATGTCTGATTATGATGTTAACTTCCAAGTAATTGTTCTAACAAACTTTCTTAATCACTTCAATTCGTGTCTAATTTTTTTCGGTATTTCAATGTAATCCCAATTAATTAGTTGTTTTCTACTTTGTCATGTCATGACTGTTTGTCTCAAGATGAAAGACGTGGATTTTCTTTTTAATCTTTTTAACTTTTAACAACATTTGTTAATAATAAGATGATTTCTTTACTGAAAAACTGTAGGAGGTTGTAGTTTCGTAAACTTTCCAATTTTACCGTGGTCGTCTCTAGCACAAACAAAAATAAAACAATCAAAAGCTAAATAAAAAATAACACCAAAAATTTGGTAGCGCAGTTCGACACTCTTTGCCTTCGTTTGCGGGGCCCTCATCCAGATTAATTCTTTCGTTAAAATACAATAGAATTACTCAAGGCTTTATTGAGTCGACACCACTCAGTCCTTGACACTATCTCTCAACCTCACTTCTCGTGAAAGATTTTCACACCCAATAATATGACCGACTCGTGTTAACCTCAAAAGAAGATTTTCTCAACAAATATTAATAATAAAGATAATAAACGAACAATTCAAGTAATTAAAATAGCTCGAAACAAAAACGAAAACGTTTGAGATAGAGAGAAACAACTTCCTAATAAATTTAACTCCTTCCAAGACAGATTTGAAAGTTGTTCACAAATTAAATTGTCGTAGTTAGCTGCTGGGATTTTTCTGCCTTATTTTCAACCATGAATCATCAAGGGCAGCCAACATATATAGCAGAAGATTGACATTGAAGAATTGAAGCACAATGTTTAGAGTAACCAGAAAAATATCAACGACAACAGCTTCAAGAGAAAAACACAGCACCCACTCAAGATGGTCTTTTCTTTTAGTAACCAACAACAGTAAGCCATGAGAAAATACAACCCTCACACAGACAGCCTTGGATTACGCAAGAAACTCAATAGAAACCCACCTCATACAAACGTTTATGATGGTAGACAAAAACCATAGACCAAAGAGAAAAAAAATCAGCTGCACCACCAATCAACATACGGCTCAAGACATATTTAATATTCCAAAATCAACCCAGCCGTATGTCACCCAAAAAACCCGAAAATCACAAAAAAAAACTTCAGCTATTTTTTCAAAAAAAAAAGCAATTAATGTCACTCAAAAAAGACCAACACTTGCCGTCAATTAAGATACACACCATCAAGAACCCCAATACTACACACAAACCTCTTGTTTCCTATCCACCAAATCCATTAGTACCCCTTATTAATTACAAAAGTGATATGCCACAATTTGTCAGATGATAGACTTCAATTTAATGTAGGATTCTTTCTCAATAATAAGTGTAACAATTATATCTTTTTGAATTCAACTTTAATTAATATTTTATATGTCGAATTAATAAATAAAATGTCAAAATTAAATAAAAATATACCATATATCTAACATTTAGTAACAAAGGAATAAATATAAAGTTTGAGATATCTTTACAAAAAACTCATATGCCCTCTAAAATTCTCGGATCTTGAAATTGAAAGTTAAATCGATTTAACTTAAACGGGTTTGACTGTTTAATTATACAAGGGACATGATGAAGTATCTGCATATTTTAAATTCTAGTGGATTATACCTACTCCAAGATTCCTCCTTAAATATTATAAATTATTAATTGAATAAGGCTTGCTGTATTTCAATGGTCAACTTGGTAGTACAACACAAGCTTAAAAGACCAGAGACTATTTAAGGGCACATGCCCAAAGTCAACAACATGGGAATCGACCATAATTCTCATTTCTAATAATTAAGTATGTTCAAAATAATTCATAACACTAATTAAAATGTATCAAACTCCTAATCACATGAAAGGATCATGGGTAGTTTCGACAGGTAGTCAGTAGCACGCCGCATATCAGGGAAAGACCAAAAACAATACTTTAATTCATATGTACAATCCATCTATCATACATAGAATTATATAGTATATATAGTTCGAAGTTTATTAATTGTATATAATAATGTTTTTGGCTGAAAGTGTCAACTGGGGTGATCTCTCTCATATAGCACATGACCGGAGGCGCTCCAAAGGATGCAATCGAATTAATTAGCTTATTAAGTGAGGTAATTTAATAATAAACAAGAAGTGGAGTGGTGTAAAAGGCATTATAAAAAGTAATTCTGTATTGAAGGAACTCAATCGTTGATTATTTCTTACAAATAGGACTTCCAAAAATATTTAAATACTTTTTTCCTTGTATACTTGAAATTCTCAGTAAATATAGATAAATGGATAGACATTAGCCCGTTAGTCCACATACTTGAATTACAACACGTAGAAAACATATTGCCTTTAAACTTTAAAGCCTCTTCTCTAATTTTCAACGGTGAATGACATGCAGATTTTAGGAGATTTCATACTCTATTGAACTACCTTTCACCGCTTAATGATCTACAAAGTGCTGATGTCATTTTTTGGTTTTTAAATCGAAATGAGGTTTTCTCTAATAACTCTTGTTATTAACTATTTGGAGAAGAAAAGGCCGATGTGCCTTAGTTCAATCTTTTATGGAGAAACACTGTTAGTCCCAAGACTTCTTTCATTAAGTGACTTGCAATAAAAAACAAACTTTAAACTAAGAGTCAATAATATGACGCTTATGACACCACTTGCTTACTTTGTGATATTGTTGTTAAAGACAAGGAACGCTTATTTTTCCAATGTCCTTATAGTAAGGCAATTTGGAGTAGAATCTTACATGCCTAGTAATGTTTCTGGTTATAATTGAGAGCAAACATTAAATTGAGTCGTAGCTAATTTGAAAAGAAGTAAACACAATGATGTTCTCTTCAAAGCAGCATATACAATTGTCATATACAACATATAGAAGGAAAGAAATAATAAACGGTTTACTGATAAGAGGGTAGAAAAATACCTACTTGTGGATGGAGTTATTAACTTTATCTTGTATGCTAAACATATGCAAGAATCTCTGTCTATAGATATGAAGAGAATATGGGACATGTAATTTTTATGTTCTCATAGTAAGGTTATGTTCTATTTTTTGGCTTCTTCCTTTAGCTTAGACAATTGGGCTTAGTTTCCTTTATGACTAGGCTACTAGCCTTGAACTTATTATAGTGTTGATGTAGTTTCTTCCGTAAATTTCTTCATTCATTTTTCAAAAAAAGGCTTTACTTTTTATCAACATTTAAATTTCTTTTGTTGACAACTAATGCATGCTTCCAGTGTATTCTCTTCTATTAATAGTAGTTAATTTATTGGTCGGTTTGGTTTTTTAGACTCCTGCAATACGAAATAATTGCATGTGAATTAAATAATGGGATCTCTTTGTAAGTCTTCCTCCCCAGAAAAGGCTAATCTACATGCAGTCACGAATATTGGGTGGTATTATTATACTACTGTTTATTAATATTTTTATGACTTTTTTTATTTTGTATAATATATTGAAGAATAGTAATCGTAGATATACAAAATAAATTGCTTAAACTTAAATAACAAACATGTATCTTAATCGAACTGCCTCTGCAATTGATGGTCGGTGATCCTAGTCCATATCCCCCTTTCAATTCACCGTACCTATCATGCTTTGCTAATCTCCATGCCTGCCTTTTCAAGCGAAGTTATTTTATTTTCTTGACAACTCGAGACTTTCACCATTGATATTCGTAGTCCCATATCTTCGATCTAGGAGATAAGCCACGTAGACAAATACAAACAGATATTTCGACTAAAATATGAATTTAAGGTAAGGTTATACAGGTGGTTCACCATACAATCAATAGATTCAATAGCGATTACGAGTTTAAAATAAATTGTCCATGATGTGTTACAATGCCTACACAATAGCTTACTTTAGCTAAATGATTATATCGAGTACCAAAAAGAAAATTTAATTTTATTGATAATACTAATGTCCAACCGCTCTATATCTTTCTCTCCAAACAGATGGTAACTTGATTGCAATGATTATCATAAGGTAAGATCGTATCACCAAGTTAGACTGACAAAGGAATGGGATTGAATTAACAAAGGTTTAAAATATAGACTGAAATTTTAACAATAAATCTATCTAGAAGTTAAGGGGTAGAATGGAATAGATGTAGCTGCTCTCTATATTAAATGGAAATCCCATTAGATTGGATGATATGGTTACATAGTTAAATTACTTTTTTGTTATAAGTGAGTCAAATATATTATTTTTCTTAACTAAAATTCATTGTAATGTTAATTGATGAGTCAAAAAAAATATAATAGGAGACCTCCTAAGTACTTGAACGGTAAGTAGCCAACTTAACACACCCTAATTTGAAGAAATATGTAAAACCAGAAAAAGTTTGTCAAAAGTTGATGGGTTAGGCCAATATATGAATTCTAAAACTATTTCTGCGCATGCTTTGTCTCCTAAAACCAGGTAATCTTTCGAGATTACTGACTAAAGATAGTATAACAAAAAGAGTAGGACAAAGTTTACTATGAAACTTTAATTGATTAACCCTTGGAAATTAACTTCAAAGGCATTAGACTTTTGGGATTGCTTGATAGGGAACTCATACTCTTTAAGTAAGAGCTTGCGTCGGTTGTGAAGACTTTTTGAACAATAACACGTTAATCCCAGAGAGTATTAACTTCACTTTACAAATCGCTTCCATTCGGGGAAGTCTAGCGAATCTCCTTTTGTGTTTTAGCTTTTCTCCAGCCAACGAAGGGCACATATGTTCCGGAGACAATATAGCACTAAAATTTATGCCACTTTTTGACTTATAAGCTTCTTTGACCCACACAACATGATCTAACAATAATAATATTATATGTTCACAGGAGTAAATAAATTAGTTCCCTACTCACACGGCTTGAACAACGTATCAAGTTCAGTACTAAAAACTTTATTAGGGTCGGTTGTGATTTGTGACACGAAATCATGGGGCTATAGAGGCAGAAATTAAGACGTCGGCAAGTTTGTATGCTTCACTCTCTCTAACCATCAATCTCGCCAAGGGCCATTCTTGTGTCGTGTATTTTAATTGGCTATTTAAGACGAAAAACACATGTCAGTTATATAATGATAATGAGAAGAAATTATATAATTGCAAATTGAATAATGGTTTGTTTTGCTATTAGATGTTCACACATAGTAAAGAAGTATTCAACAAGATTTCGGGGTTCCCATGCAACTTGTACAAAATAGAAGACTAGACCCACTTCTAATCCATGTCTGGAACGAGGGCACTATCTACAATATTCTGGGAAGAAAAAAATAATTACCAACCAAAAATTTTTGGAAAAAAAAATAATTGACATGACTGTGACACCAGACCATCGTCTATCGCTCATCAGGCTCACGGTCGTGAAGAGCATCAAACGATAGCCGAAAAACCCACTTGGTGTGGGAATTCTTTCTCAGAGATTTCAACAGCTGGTGGCTGCTTTGGCTTCGAGTGTTGGTGGTTGAATCCACGAATGTTTTCAACCTATCCATAGCTAAGTTCAGTGTTGTCTCGGACATGTTAGCGAAGCAAACTCGAAACCAACCTGGTTCGGTGCAATGGCAGGAAGAACCAGGAGAGATATTTAACTTGACATCGTAGACGATTCT
>JANIIA010000190.1:55227260-55243976 GCA_027478495.1 Erythroxylum alaternifolium | reverse complement strand
GCCAGCGATCAATCAGCAGTTGACCAATCAAGTATGTGACGACTCCTTGTGCACAAAAGTGTACAGGCTACGTAAGAATCTAAGGGATCTTAAGGTTCCAGATTTACATCCAATAGGATTCTTGAGGTGGGATCTTAGAGGCTTAGGATTAGTCCGACTAAGCTGAGATACTTAATGTAATAAAATAAATAAATTCACAGTTTGCACATCACGTGAAATGTTGCGTGGTTGGTTTCGGAATTGAGAATTCTTATGTCGATTGAAATATTGGGGGCTTGAGTCACTCTGCTTGTGTTGTTCCTGCCTCCTCTTTCACATCCTTGCCTCCCCTTTTTTGAGAATTTTGCTTCTCGTTAAAGCTGCATCTCTTTGCTAAGTAAAAGTCCAAAGAGATCATCAAATTCTTGAAATTTAAGTTTCGACGAGAAATTTATTATCTCAATATTCCTTCTCACTTGTAACTTTTTTTTTAAGTCTGTCAAGTAAATTATTTGGAATTTTCAAACTCTAAGATTTTTGTTGGACCATTTGAGCCTTATAGGCTTAAATATTACTTTGAAATTTAAGTTAGGTTAAAAATAAGGTCGACTCAAAAGATTTAAATTTTACAAAAAATTGCTCATTCTCAACTTTATATACTGTTGTTATATGTTGTTTCTTGTTAACGTGAGATTTATTATCCTAATATAAATGAGACGAATTCCAATTGCGTTTCAGGAACCACACAAAAGGGCGGTAAGTCGCTTCAAGCCCATCCATTATGTAGTTTACCATATTGTCCTCTGCCAAAGGACTTCCGGCCACTGGTAGCTGATTCGTCGTGAGCTTGGCGCGCTGTACATAGACGGCGATTGAGTTGTTCCCTCTTTACAAGCTCATTAGTTGTTGCTTGAGTTGGCAAATTTGGGTCTTTGATCCAGATGCACGGACAACTGCATGACTTTGTGGGCTTCGTACACAATTCTAACTCCAACAATCTGCTGTAACAATTGTTCAGATATAGAACCTATGATCCAACTCATCATAAGTCGATCATTGCAGAGCCAAGAGTAAACCTCGTCATCGGGTTTATCATTCATTTCTAGAGGTGTAGCATAGGCAGAACCATCAACGCGTCCTACTAGGTTTTAAAAGCAACCAGTTGCCTTTCCCAGTGTTTCACAATAGTTTCTGTCGAAATAGATACAATTGAAGTCTTTGTGCCTGATGTCGTTATGACTATTTATGAAAACAGAAAGCAAAGTGATGCAAGCTGAGAACTACGTGGGAGGACCAAGTCAATAAGAGGATAAGGATTCGTCACTAAAAATGTGGAGCAACCTTGAAGAAATATTTGCATTTTGTTTTTTCCGAAGATTATGCATTTCAGTTTTCTTTAGTTCCTAAATTTATGCTAGCAGTTGCAGCTTTTAAGTTCAAGTTGTTATTTGTATGGCTATTGGGATTAGTAAGGTATTGAAGTTTGAATTCAAAATTTGTGAAGCGGAGAGATTCCTGTGGAAAGAGATTTCCTATCTTGATAAGATTTCAATGAGAGATTGACAATTCTTCAGAGCACTTGCACCACAAAGGAAAAAAGAGGGCTAAAGGAAAAAGGAACAATAAAACAAATTTGCACTATGAAGATGATTTATGGCTCTGAGACCATGAAATGACTTAAGCTTGCTCTACCTATATGGCACACATGGCAACTTCATTAAATAGTGTAGAATTACATCAAGACTACACTAATAAGTTGAAATTATATATATATAATGTTGGCATTAGATTTGCAAATATCTAAATCTTTTAGTGCAGCAGAGAAATGAGAACAATAGCAAAACTAACACGAAAATTTTTTTGCATGAAATATCAATAAAAAATAGAAACTTAAAATCATGTTAAACTATACTCTATACATGTTATCGACGTATTTATTTCACTTTTTAAGCTTCTTCATTTAATTTTTGTGGTTTAAAGACATTTGATAACGTATAAAGTGTATAACAAGAATATAAGAATAAGGATTTGAAGAAGGTAAGATGTAAAATGAAAATGTACAAGAAGCTTGAAAGAATATTTTAGGTTGTGATTTCAATCATTGATGATTAATGTAAGAGGTTAAACATTGAGAAGACAGGAGACAATTTTTAAAGTTGATTTGCATTTTTGTAAGAAAATTTTTGAATCATGATAAGTTTAAATTTTGCATGTTTATAAGGTTAAATTATCTTGTAATTTAGTACTTTTATAGCACATTTTATGTTAATTATATGATATGTTCTTATAATTGGTTTGTTGACTAGGTAGGTAATAATTGAAGGTTAAATTCTAGATTTGAATGCAAAATTCTCTATAGTTTTTCGAAGAAATTGAAGTCCATAAGAAGCTAGCCTACCGGACAATAACTTTGTAGAAGATATAGAGAGATTAATTCAATGTTGAAAGTGTGAAAAATGAAGTTGGAAGTAGAATGTAACTTGCATTTATTTTAAGTTTGAGTCCGGAACCAATGTGGTGTTAGTTAGATATGATTGGAGAAGCATAAGCATATTGACATTGGTGTCAGAAGTGGGACAGGTACTAGACTCGGTACAAAATACGCACAGAAACCTAATTTCACTTATCTTAGAAATATTATATATAACCCTAGATTATAAATACCCTCATTCAAGTTAATTAAAGGAGTTTTTTGGTAGTTTTCTTTCACTAAGTTATTCTTTTGGGGTTTCTTATCATCGAGAAAATCTTAAGAGCAAGATCGAGGGAAGATTCAACCCAACGTGGAAGTAATTTGGGGATATCTTTTTCTAGTTCTTTCCTCTTTACCTTCTTTAATGATAAGATTGTTTTGTTTTCATTTGAATTACATTATAATTAGTAGTTAAATCCCTAACTAAGGTTAAGTATGTAACTTATATTTAAAATTTTTAATTATTAATGTATGATTAATTGTTACTTAGGTTGACTTTGTTCTCTTTAATCTTGATTTTTGAATTATGTCTAGAAGAATTGTATGAAGGATTAAAAGGAGAAGTATAATCCACATGTTAGGAGAATAAATACTCAAGATTTAATGAAAAATATATCCTTAACTATTATGATAATCAGTATATTAATTATCATTGATGATTTTGATTAGTGATAAGTAGAGATTTATTAATATTTTTAGTCCTATGTTTAGTACATTTTACTTGTTTATTTGAGAGTTTTTACTATTTTTGGTACTTAATTTATTCCTATTATGTTTTTATGTTGTAATTCACTTATTTTGGAGCAAAAGGAATGAATTAGGACGAGTTTGAGGTGATTTGGAATTGTTGTAACTAAGTTATAAAGAAGTTGGAATTCAACACAAGCACCAACATGCCCATATTGATGGTTACACACCCATGTCCATGCTCGTGTGAACTAACATACACTATCTTAAGCTTGACATGATCTTATTAACTTATATGGTCGTTCAACATGCCCGTGGTGGAGATCAACATGCATATATTGATGCTTGTGTTTATATTTTAAGCTCGTGTTCATTCCAGATTTGAGAGTTTTATGATTTTTAATTGACACCACCGTGTTAATGCCTTTGTACTACCCAGAAACCTAATTTTTTAATTATAAAAGAAAAAATTAATAGGAAAATTAGGGGGGCTTAAAAAACACAAATTGACTACCTAGAATGACAGAAAGAACAAAACACAAGCAAGAAAACACATTCAAAATTTTCATCGGTCTAATCATGTTTCTTTTGATTTTCTAGTTTTCTTTTAGTTTTGATTTTATGTCTTATATGATTAGGAATTAAACCTTTGTTGGCAGATGGATTAAATGAACCTTAAAATAGACCTTGTTGTGATTTTATTTTATTTTAATTCATTCTTTAGTTTTATTAAGATTCAATTATGTGTTCTTAGTTATTCTTGAATAAATATTGCTAGCATATTAATTCATGTGTGATTTTATTCGTTGAGATTGAGAACTCCTTTGTATGAATAGGTCTATTATAATTGAAAGGATTTGTATGCAAATCTTTTTTTAAATTAAAAGATGGATTATCAATAGATAAAACTAAATCAAAAAATTACAAAATGTCTTGACTTGCCGTTAACTCTCACGAGGAGAGTTTACTAATGATTACAATGGTAGGGAATAATCTAATATAATATAAAAAATGAATCTTCTTAAAGTAGTTGAGATGGAACTATAAGCACTAAGTTCGCTGCATGTTCATAAAGACTGAGTGCTGCGCATTTTTAGCATAAAGATGAGCTCTGATGAGTTTAACAATTTGATCTGCAAGCTTGTATTTCTCCTCCTTCTGACCCGTAGCTCTATATCGATTCCTTTCTTTCCAAATAGTGTAAATTATGATCGTGAATGTAGCTTTGAAGAGAGAAGCATTAGTTTTCCCAGTTTTCGAATTACAAACAACCCAGCTCAATGAGTGATTCCAGTCATAATTACATATAACTTTGGAATACTGACATTGAAAGAAAAGGAGGTCTCGTTTCTCAACAGCTATGTCACAAAGGAAACCATATGGTATCTTCATGTCCATACCATTGACTCTTTGTTTGGAGTCGATTCCTAATTGCTAGCTATGTTATAAAGGAAGCCTCGGGGCTAATAGAATTTTTCGACAAAAGTGTAAACCACAAAACCTCGAAAGATTGATCAGTGAACAACTGATGGCAAGATCATAAAAAGAACAGACCGTTTGGAGTCAAGGTCCAGTAGATAACATCTTCATGGACAGCATCGTTTATCTGAGGAAGATAATGCAGTAGAGAGTGAAATCCCCTAAATTCACCATGCCATGCACCATTGGTAATCAAGGCCGACACTTCAGAATGAGAGATAGTCAGTTTTATAATTGTCGGAGATCAAGAACTTGGGAAAGAGGGCTTATATTAAGCCACTTGTCAAACCAGAACCATGTCCTACCACCATTTCCAATTCAATGTTGAATGCAAAAGTAGATAGCCCCCCACTGTGCCATCATCTATTTAAAAATGGTAGAACCTACCCGAGAACAATCTAGCTACTAGAAGTTGGTAGACTTTAAGTAATATTCATAGGTCCATTGGATCTATAATGCGTCAATATTAGTGTATAATCTTCACAGCTGCTTAAAAATCAAGACCTTCTACATTTGTGTTATAGAAATGATCCCAAGACCTCTTTTTCTTTTTGAGATCATGATATCGCTCCACTTGATTTTAGCTCACTTGGAATTGACAGAGGTGCCAGTCCATAGAAAGTTTTTCATAATTTTGTCTAGCTCCTTTATAGCTTTCTTAGGTAAAGCTACATATGCAGTCCAATGGAATTGAAGGGTAGGCTACTTAGGACCGAAATAATGAGGTTACCCTGGAAGCATAAGATAAGAACATATTTTGTCAAGTCGTGACCCTCGATTTCACTCTTTCAATAATAAAAAGGCAGCCGCTATATTTGAGTTTGGAAGCAATAACAGGAATGCCTAAATAGCATAAATTAAGTGAAACAGTGTTCATACCCATCAGTCCCTTTAACTCCTCCAGATTCCTCACATCTATAGAAAGGTATAAGCTGCTCTTATCCAGATTATACTTAAGGCCAAACCATTGAGCAAATAATTGAAGAGCATGCATCATTATATTAATGGAAAATGAATTAGCTTCACACAGTAGTAACAAGTCATCCGCATATATAAGGTGAGTAAGTTTCATCTCCTTACAATTATGATGAAATTTAAATCCCCCTTGGAAGTGATGAGTCAGGTTAATAGTCTAGAAAAGCTCTCCATAACTAAAATAAACAGGTATGAAGATAAGGGATCACCTTGACATATTCCTCTAGCTGGTTTTAAAGGTTTAGATGGAAAACCATTAACAAGCACACTCAATGTAGAAGTTTGAATACATGTCATGATCCATTGCATAAATTTGGGAGGGATGTGAATTGCTTCAAGGCATAGTTGAATCCATAACTAAATTAAACAGGTATGGAGATAAAGGATCACCTTGACATATTCCTCTAACTGGTTTTAAAGGTTTAAATGGAAAACTGTTAATAAGCATACTCAATGTAGAATTTTCAACACACGTCATGATCCATTGCACAAATTTGGGAGGGATGTGAATTGCTTCAAGGCATGGTTGAATAAATTCCCAACTAATGGTATCAAAAGCTTTAAAGAAGTCTACGTTATCATACAACTATTAAGTTTTTTACCAGAGTTATAATCCTTTATGAGTTCTTGAACCAACAGAATGTGATCGTCAATTTTACGGTCTAGCCAAAACGCTCCTTATACGGTAGACATAAATCTTTCGAATTAGGGTCAAACTTAATAGTAAAATTTATAAATTGATTAATACAATTCTAAAGGTATTAATTATAATTTTAATTAACCAACTTAGGATTACATGTCAATAGCCTTAAGAAAGATATTATCATAATTAAAAATTTCCTCGGTTCAATGAATTATAGATTAAATTAATTAGTGAACTCATGATTTCAAAAGAAGTCATAAGGGATTCGAATTTTAGGTACCACTGTCTTCTTTGATTAATACTTAGTTTAAACTTTGTTCTAGTAAGTCAATTGTGATGTTTTATTTTAGTTTATTATTTTAATTTAAATTTGATTAATCATAAGCATTATGATTTGTTAGACTAAATAATAGAAAGATAATTATGGTCCTTATGGGATCAACCTATACTCGTCAATGCTAGTTATAGCTATACTGTACACTTGCGATTATAATAATTTATCATCAATCAAGTTTTTGGTGTTGTTTTAAAGGATTGTAATATAATGAAAACTTTATTTTTATTAATCTAGTCATTTTTAATGTAGTTTTTATTTCTTTTCTTTTTGTATTTATTTGTTTGTCCTTATAGTTCTCTTTCTTAATCTTGTGTTTGTGACATATTTTTTAGGATTTGGATATTCATTTTCATAGCCACAAATAGAATGGAAGGATAGAGAAAACACAATTCTTAAGGGAATTATGACATGCTATCGCTTATACGGTATTGGAAGCATAGAACGAGAGGCTTAGTGACATGTATTGGAAAGGTCAACCAATATTTATGGTGTGCTATGACATTTGTGGAGGTAGTCACTCTAATCATGAATGTCAGGCACTAAACTATATATAGGGGCATCCATTTTATTCAGAGAACTAGCCCCAAGATATCTCATATGAGAATTCTTATAATCTAGAATAAAGTAGTTATTATGAATTTAAATGAAACAATCATGCTTTATTTAGATTTCTATAATAATAGTAGAAAGAAGGGTATCAACATCTTGAGGATGTCCTTATAAAATTCATTGCTTTAACCAATGCTCCCCTCCATAAAACTAAATAATCGGGTGTTTTAACTGAATACACTGAGCCATCCTTGAGGGAACATATGAATATGATAACTTTATGGAGTGGAGAGAAAGAGGTTGAAGAAAATGAGGAAGTTTCTATTCAAAAAGAGAAAGAATATGAGAAAAAGGTAGATGAAAAGGGTCAAATAAGGAGATTATCGAGGAATTATCGACAATCATCTTAATTACGAAGGGCTCTTACTTCTCATAAAACAAAATCTCATAGTCAATCGAAGATCTAGGGAGTTTTATTATTCCTTATTAATTGACAATTTGTTACTAAAAAGGACATTAGTGGATTTACTTGGTTTTATTAATTAGATACCTTATGTCCTTATCATCTTGCAACATGTAGCCTATTTACAGGTATTATGCAAACTAGTGAACCTTTATATGGGAAAACGGGTAAAAGCAAGCCGCTAATATAGATCCAAGTTGAAGAAGGACTTGTTGAGAAGTCCTGTTAAAAGACTTATAAGGAAGCACTGAGTGGGAGACAATCCAACAATTAGGTGTTTTAAGTATTTTGTAGGATTTTTATTAGTAGTTTAGTTATTTTATAATCTTAGTTTTATGGTCCTAATTTTGTTACTTGAGATTTGATTGAGTTCCACAGGCTATAAAGACAACATCAAGCCTTGTGTTAAAGTAGAGAAGAATTCATTGACACTAGATGGATGTTAAAACATTAAAGAAGGATAAAAATCTTTTACTATCAGGAGAATACTAGTTATCCTCACCTTCTCCCACTTTTGCAATTTTCATTGTTCTTACATGTTTTGTATATTAAAGATAACGTAAAACTTAAGTGTGGGGGAGGGAGTTAGTAGTCAAGCTTATCAATTTTGTTATAATTAGCTTAATCATAAATAATTCAAGATTTTGTTTTCAAAACAGGACATGTGATCAATATGATCATTATGAGTTTAGTTGTAATTATGATTTGATATGTTTAGGCAAACAGTTATAAGTTTTAATGATCAGTTGATTTCAATTTAGTTCGCTGATTTTGAAAAATGGATACTTGATTTATATTATGATAATTTATGTATAATTTGCAATGCATTAAGTTAAATTAAAATTTTTTTAACATTTTTATTACCTTACATATGTAAAATAAAGAAAAAAGAAAAAATATTAGTATGTGAATATTAAAGCATTAATAATTTCACTATGCTAGCATTTTACTAATAAAAAGGTTGAAGTTAAAGAGTAATGTTAGTACTTATTTGAGATAGTGACCTATTTAAGTAATCAGGGAATATTCATGACAGGTGCTTACTCTGTGTCAAAAGGCTAGGTGACTTTCAAAAAAACTTCTAAATGCTCCTTTGTTGTTTAAATTTTTTTTTTTTAATAAGAGGTATGAAACTACTTAAAGCTTTTAGAATTTTTCTCATGTATTTTCACTTTATGCATTAAGTGGAATGGTTTGAATTAAGTTAAAATTTTAAGAATTATGGAGTGAATTGGATTGATTTATAATTTGATACAAGTAACTAAATGTTTAACAATTCAATGAACTTTTCAATTGAATGAATAATGGAGAATCTTGATGGATATCTTGTACCCTCAGCTGTTGAAAAAAAGGAAAGATGGGAATAATTTCAAGAAGTTACACATTAACATCCCATTTGCCAAAGCATTAAGTGCTGATAAATTTTAAACAAAAAAATTTACTAACTTGATGCATTAATAAGTACAATTTATAAAATAAAAAAATATGATACAAATAATAATTTTTACAGCACACTTAAGTAGTAATATAAAAAAGTTAAGAAAATAAGAATGCAAATCAAGTTATAGTGATTCGACAAACATCCTTTGCCTATGTCCACTTTCAAGACTCTTCTTAGAATTCCATTATAACTCTTCTTTCAAACTGAAGAATAATCTCTATACAATCTTTTATCTGCAAAGAAGAATCATTTTACAATCTTTATTTACAGTGAAGAGGAACCTCAATGTCATTTGGGATAATAATATAAAATCCTTATCAAACACTTATAGCTCAAAATGTCTCACTTTATCACTTTGACAATTCAAAAAAGGCTTATTCACATAAGTATGAGAAAATGATGCTTAAATGCTTGATAAACACTTTAAAAAATGTGCATAAGACACTCAAATACTTTTCTATCTAAAAACCAATGAGAAAATATATGTTTATCAGATTTTAGGACTTATTAATCATTAGATCCAAAAACTAACAGTTACAATAGTTAGTTACAAAACATTGATCGACTAAGGTAGCATGTTAGTATATCAGCATGCATTAAATGCATAGATGCACTAGTCATTAAGACATTGGTTAAGTAATGTGTCAACAAATAGTCATATTACATGTTTAGCTTACATTGGTTGACCACTAACTTATATTGGTCAATTGATCCCTTTAAAATATTATTTTAACAACTTTAAATGCTCAAACTTGATTAGTTTAATTCAATTATAATTGGAAACAACTTCTAAAATGTTCCTTAAATAGTGTTTAAAAGATTGAAAGGCTTTTCTTTTTATGTATGTCCTTTTGCTCCTTATTATAATTTCTTTCATACATATCATTACCTTTAAGTAGAGGACAATGTGACTTCATGTGTTCTGATCTTCAACATGAAAATAAGTAACGTTAGGAGATTTACATTTTGAATAACTTAGACCTTCTTTCAATTCCTTTAATTTAGAGTTTTTTCTCTTTAAAAACTTCTTAAATTTTTAGTGATAAGGGTTGTATCTTCATCATCACTTCCACTTATAGATATCTCTTCTTCTCTTGAGTCCTTTTCTTTGGAAGCATTTTTCTTGCATCTCTTGAAATCTCATTTCATGTTTTAGAAGAGATTCAATTACTCCTTCAATGATAATGCAGTCAAATCATTGGCTTCTTGTAAAACCATTAATTTGGCTTCCTATGTCCTCAAAAGTGTTCTAAACAATTTTCTTACCATTGAGTATGATTATGGATCTTTCCAAAACTATTGAAAGCATTAATAATATCAATAAATTTTGTGTATATACTAGAAATGATTTCATCATGCTTCATTTAAAAAAAATTATTTTTTTAGGTTAATATGTTCACTTTACTCTCCTTAACTTGATTTATGCCCTCATGCGTGATTTCTGATGTATGTCAAATTTTGTAAGTCATTTCATATATAGAGACTCTATTGAATTTATTTCTTTTTAATGTACAAAATATAATGTATATGGCCCTATTGGTCAAGGAAATTAACCTCTTATCTTGATGTTCTCATTATTCCTTTAGTTTGGGGAGATTTTTGTAATCTATGGTTTTTATAGATGTAAAGGGACCATTTGAAACTATTTCATTTTTAGTTGAATGATGATGATGATACTCCTAAATATGTCATTATGATTTTTGCATATAATTTTGCTTAAAATGCTAGTTTAATAGACATGCTTTGATACCACTTGTTAGTCACTAATGACACTCAAGAAGGAGGTAAATTGAGTGTTGATAAATTTTAAACAAAAAAATTGACTAACTTATTGCATTAATAAATGCAATTTATAAAATAAGAAAATATGGTACAATATAACAATTTTTAATAACACTTTTAAGCAATTATACAAAAAAGGTAAGAAAAGAGGAATACAAACTAATTCATATCCTTTACCTATGTCCACTTCCAATATTCTTCTTAGAATTTCATTATAAGTCTTCTTTTAAAGCGAAGAATAACTTTTGTACAATCTTTTCTTTGCAAAGAAAAAATATTTTGCGATATTCCTTTGCAATGAAGAGGAACCTCAATCCCACTTAGGACACCCCCAAGTACAATATAAAACCTCCATCAAATGCTTACAACTCAAAATATCTCACTTTATCACTTTAACAATTTCAAATAGGCTCATTCATATAAATATGAGAAAATAATGCTTAAATGCTTGATTAAACACTTAGAAAAATGTGTATAAGACACTCCAAATTGGAAAATTGTGTATAAGACACTCCAATACTTTTTAATTTAAGAAATAATGAAAATATATGTGTTTATAGGATTTTAGGATCCTTAATAATCACTGGAGCCAAAAAATAACAGTTACAATAGATAGTTACAGAGTACTGGTAGACTGGTGCAGCATATTAGTAGATCAGTGTGCATTGAATACACATATTCATTAGTCATTAAGACATTGATCGACTGCTTGGGTATATTAGTTAACCAATGCATCCCTTAAAGGGACATTGCTTGACCGATATGTCAACAAATAGCATATTACATATTTATACATTGGTCAACCAATGTGACAACAAATAGTTGTATTACATGTTTAACCTATATTGGTTGACTACAAACTTATATTGGTCAACTGATCTCCTAAAAATATGATTTTAACAACTTCAAATGCTCAAACTCAATTAGTTTAATTCAATTATAATAAAAAGCAACTTCTAAAATATTTCCTAAAGAGTGTTTGGAAGATCGAAAGGCTTTTCTTTTAAAAACAAGTGCTTTAATACCTCTTAATAAATAAGAAGACTCATTTAGTGAAGTAAGATGAAATATTTGTATGGCGACTTATAGGGTTCTCAAAGTGACTAGAAGATACTACAATTAACATTACAAAATATAAGATCTTTTGTTTTTGACTTAATCTTCACTTTGAAGATTTCAAATTTTGACTTGTCTTTATATATTCTTGAAGAATCTTTTGAAGTTATGCATAGTACATCTTGTGTTAAGAATTAAATCCTAACAACCTTAATTATAGAATCGTGTATCATATCATATTATCAAGAGATTGAAAGAGAGATATGTACCAGACTCCATTGATAGTAATAATTCAATGTGGAATGATGTTGATCGAGTTTGTCTTCCAATCCAATTCCCTTTCCTTTTGCTTAAGATTTCTCTTTTGAGAGGATACAGAGAAAAATATCTCATCAGTGAATGGATTGGGGACCATTACCCTATATGTAGAGTTTTTCCATTTGGCAGTTAAGCAATTGGAGAAAACTTTTATAATTTCTATTTCTGCCCCTCATATAAATAGAAATTACACAATGGTATCTACACATTAATTCCAAGATAAATATACCCTTAAGCCTACTTAAACAATTAATTAGATCACTTAATTTAAGGCTAATGAAATGATAACACACATTAATCATATACATATGTGGTCCCAATATCGATCATTATAAAATTATCCCATAATCTCCCACTGGACCACAATTGTATCTTGATAAATGTGTTTTAACTTTAGTGAGCTCCTAAAATTTGTTATCATGTCTTGAAGGGTATCCAAACAATCTCGTCCATTAGCTACATCGATATAGGATCAAAGCGGTCTTTGTTACATCAATCATAACTAGACCCATCAATGGTCACGTAGACCAATATAGCTAAATAACATAGATCAATCATAGATACATAGCATGAAAATTACATGTAATGTGATCCACACATGACTATTTCCAACTGGTCCTATTTTACTTTATTGAGATCAATATTTCAAAATACTTAACAGAGTGTAATTAACTGAATACTTTATTTCTGCATAAATTAATCCAAATATATATAAAACCTAAGTCTAACATAAAGCATTAATATAAACTCCCACTAAACTGAAATGTCCTCAAATAGAGCAACACCCATATGAGCAGTGTGCTCATGAAAGATCTTGGGTGGTAGTCCTTTTGTAAGTAGATCCGCTATCATGGAGTTTGTTCCAATGTGCTCTATGAAAATTTGTCCACTCTGCACTCTTTCTTTCACAATGAAAAGCTTGATTTCTATATGCTTTGATTTCGTCGAGCTTCTGTTGTTGTTAGAATATAAAACCGATGACTTATTGTCACAATATAATTTGAGTGGTCTTTCAACACCCTCTAAAATTCTCAGCCCACTGACAAAATTTCGCAACCATATTCTATGATTAGATGCCTCATAACATGCTACAAACTCTACAGCCATGGTGGATGAAACAATGAGCGTCTGCTTTGCTGAACTCCACGAAATCGCTCCACCAGTCAACAAGTAAACATAGTCCGAAGTGGATCTCCTGCTGTCTTGGCATCCAGCAAAATTGGAATTGGAATACCCAGTGATCTCTAACTTATCTGATCTCCTATATATGAGCATATAACCTTTAGTTCTCTATAAATACCTCATAACCCGCTTAGCTGCCTTCCAATGATCCATGCCTGGGTTACTTAAATATCTGCATAACATGTTAACTATGAACGTAATATCTGGGCGCGTACATACTTAAGCATACATTAGACTCCCTACGGCCGAGGCATAAGGAATCTTCTGCATTTCTTTAATTTCTAGATTGTTCTTCAAGTATTGGCTAAGACTAAACTTGTCTCCTTTAGCGATCGGGGTTTCACCTGGTTTGCAATTTTTCATGTCAAATCTGTTGAGAACTTTCTCAATATAGTTCCTTTGTGACAATCCCAATATACCTCGAGAACGATTTCGATGTATCTCAATTCCTAATACAAAGGAAGCATTGCCAAGATCTTTCATTTCAAAGTTCCTTGATAGAAATCTCTTGGTGTCATGTAACATGCCTATGTCATTTGTGGCAAGCAACATGTCATCGACGTAGAAAACCAGAAAAAATGTGTTTACTTCCACTGAACTTGTGATACAAACAATCATCAACAATATTCGTTCCATTTGATGCAACTCAAGATCAAAGTGTGCAACAAGCACCATAATTGTACTAAAAGAATCTTTCTTAGAAACCAGAGAGAAAGCCTCTTTGAAGTTGATTCCTTCCTTTTGAGTAAAGCCCTTGGCCACAAGACATGCCTTATATCTCTCCACATTATCATTTGAATCCTTTTTGATTTTAAATATCCATTTACAACCTACGGGTTTTGCACCATCCGATAATGGGACAAGTTCCCAAACTTTATTGTCTTGCATAGACTTGTACTCTTTATTGATGGCTTCAATCCATTTATGAGAGTTAGAACTTTACATGGCTTAACAGAAGTTGATTGGATCATCTTCCAACATTCCACTTTCTACCTCCTGTTCTTGGAGATATATGATATAATCGTCTAAAATTACAAATTTTCTTTCTCTCGTGGATCGCCTTAATGGCGCAGGTTCTTGAAGTTGTTGAGTTTGTTCCTCAGGAATAATTACCTCATCTTGAATGAGAGTTTGAACAACATTGTCTTGTCAAGAATCTGAATTTACTTCTTGATTAATGACAGGTATAGAAACATGTACATTGTCAAAGTAGTATTAGGAATTGAGATTTCTCCCTCTTTCTCCTCAAAGACAATGTTTCTTACTTGATTTCTTCCCCTAAACTCAACATCCTTAAAGAACGTTGCAGTTCCCGTCTCAAAAATTGACCTACTGGTGGGATTGTAAAACTTGTAGCCCCATGATCGTTCTGCATAGCCAATAAAGTAGTTACTAATAGTTTTGGAGTCCAATTTCCTTTCATGAGGCTTATAAGGCCTCGCTTTAGCTGGACATCCCTAAACACATAAGTGCTTTAGACTAGGCTTTTTCCCAACCCAAACCTCATACAACATTTTTATAGTCGTTTTTGTTGGCACCCGATTAAGGATATAAGTTGTTGTCTTTAGAGCTTCACCCCAGAGTGACTCTAGTAAAATAAATTGACTAATCATACTTCTTACCATATCCTTAAGAGTCTTGTTTCATCTCTCAGATACACCATTCATGCTAGGTGATCCTGGCATGGTATATAATGGGACGATTCCACATTCCTCTAGGTATTTAGCAAATAGTCCTGGACGTTGTTCACCTGAGCCGTCATATCTGCCATAGTATTCACCACCACAGTCAGATCTGACGCTCTTTATCCGTTTGTTGAGTTGTAACTCAGCTCTAGCCTTAAATGTTTTGAACACATCCAAAGACTACGATTTTTCATGTATAAGAAATAGGGAACCATATCTGGAATAGTCATCTGAGAATGTTTTAAAGTATTGTTGACCATTCCAAGAAGCTGTAGGGAATGGACCACAAATATCCGTATGTATTAATTCTAAAATGTCTGTAGTTCGATTGGCACCTATTTTCTTTGTTTTAATATATTTTCCCTTGATACACTGAACACAGACATCAAGGTCTGAAAAATCAAGGGAGTCCAAAATCCCATCAGACACAAGATGCTCAACTCTAGATTTAAAGATGTGACCTAAGCGTTTGTGTCATAATGAGCCTGAATTATCCTTATCTAACTTGCGCTTTGTACCACGCGATTCCACATGCAAGGTTTCATTAGAACATGAAATAGTTTCCAACAAATATAGATTGTCGAAAACATTAAGTAAACATGTACCAATAATATTGCAATTTAGAGATAAACTAAACTGAGAATTCTCAAATGAACAAGAGTATCCATATTTGTCCAAAACAGAAATTGAAACCAAATTCTGTCTAAAAGATGGTACAACAAAAGTGTTTACCAAATCTAAATAACAACCAGTTTTTAACAATAATCTAAAGTGCCCTATTGCCTTTACTTCCACCGATTTGCCATCACCCAAGTAAATGTGTCTTTCAGCATTAGTTGGCTCTTGGTAGCTCAGGCAACATGCATAGAAACACAAATGTAAGTAGTAGCACCAGAATCTACCCACCAAGTGTTGCTTGGTACTGAAGCTAAATTGATCTCAAAACATACCAAAACAGGAAATGTACCTTTCTTTGCTCTCCAATTAGCAAATTTAGCACAATCCTTCTTTTTATGTCCAGGCTTGCCACAAAAGAAACAACCATTTTTATTCTTTTGTTTCTTTTGCTCCGGACCCTTAGGAAGAACAACTTCTTTTCTCCTACCTTCCTTTTGCCCTTACCCTTAGAGGTGCTAGCCAAATGAGCATTTTCAATCATGTCTTGCTTCAACCTCTCTTCTTCTTGCACATAAAATGAAATGAGCTCATTAAAAGTCCATTTCTCCTTTGGCAGTTATAACTAACCTTAAATTGACTGAATTGTGTAGGCAGAGAGATCAGAATTAAATGTACGAGCAAATCATCCGATAATTCGAGCTTTATTGCCTTAATTTTTTAAGCAAGATGAGACATCTCTATGATGTACTCCCTGACATTATCTTTGCCCTTATACTTCATTGAAATCAAGCTCGCTAAGGGCGTGCTTGTTTCAACCTTATTGTTTTTAACAAAACGATTCTGAATTTCCTTAAGGAACTTACTGGCAATGATATTGTCATCCATTACTGCACCTCTAAAAGCCTCTGGAATCCCATGCTTCATGATCACAAGACTTAGCTTGTTCAAACGGTCCCACTTTTCAAAGTACAGAATTTCCTTAGTAGTACTTTGTTCAGTAAGGTCATTCGGTTTCCGCATTCTCAATGCTAAGTTTATGTCCATGCAGC
>JANIIA010000190.1:55204995-55218040 GCA_027478495.1 Erythroxylum alaternifolium | reverse complement strand
TTTATATGTGAAATATTTGAAAATTATTATTATTTCATATTAATTGTGATTATTATTTATTATTTTAATTTTTAGAGACAGTGTTAAAAATAGGCAGTACAACTGTACAATATGACTAAACTATTTTGTAATTTTAAAAAAAATTCAGAAACTATTTTATAAATTTAAAATTTTACCCGAAACAGTATCCAATATTAATCGTTACCGATAGAATACCGTACCATAACTCAATCCAATACTAAGTCCAATACGGTATTCATAACAATGATTCAACCTCATAAAATTAAACAACAAAATGACCAATTCCTGTTAAATGGAATCTGCCAACTCTTTTACATTCTAAATTTTGAAAAGAAAAAATAATCAACCAAAGAGAAACAAAAGAAATATATTTTTATCAGATCAACAACTTCAAAGTCTTGTCTAGTTGTCTTAGAGAAACAAAAGAAATATATTTTTATCAGATAAACAACTTCAAAGTCTTGTCTAGTTGTCTTCCATAAGTTCCATGGTTCCAGGACAAAGCATTTTACAAAGACGAACTTACAATTGTTGAACTAAGCACATCGTCGTAGAAGCTAGCACCATCATTGTTCTTCTTGCTTTCAGCTCTAGGGCTGCTACCTGAACTGCTGTTCGAAAGTGAAACAAACATTGCTTTTTGCAACACTCCAGTTGGAGAAGATCCCAACTGCAAGCTTCCAGCCCATCTTTCAGTCGAAAAGTTAAGGTCTGATGAACTCTTGCAGATACGTGCATTGCCTGTAGTAGTGCTTAACACCTCCCCCAATGGACCACCCACTGAAGTTCCCCAAGAGATCGGCGTCCAGCTGGCTGTCTTTTGGCCTGAAACCATTTGGATGGGCTCAAATTCGCGAGATAACTTTAGTGGCGAGAACATAAGTTTATCCTGTGTTGGAAAGGACGATGACGATGAGAAGTCTGTGGAGGACATTGGGATTGACATTGAGAGTTGAGTCCAGTCAGATTTCAGCTCTTCAGGCCAACTAATGACCGAGTTACTTCCCTGGTCCTTGGAACAGTCATCCATGAATCTACGACGTGGATGTTGGTCTTCGGTTTCTTGGTCACTGAAATTTAGAAAAGAATCACAACTTCTGGTGTTCATGTAAGAACTGTAAGAAGGATTTCCAAGGAAATGAGAGGAAACAAGTCCAAACTTCAATGAAGGAGATTTGACGATTCCATTATCTTGCTCCAAAATGGTGGGAGTAGAACCCTCAGACTTTGGATCACCTTTGGATGAGACAATGGTTTTGCCTCGTGTATCTTGTCCCCTGACAATTGAATGTAATTTGTTTACTATCAACCAATTGAAGTAAACAATCTAAGAAACTATTAAAGCAACAACTTGAATAATGGAAAAAAAAGTATCCACCTTAAAAGGAATCCTAAGTCCAACTCTTAGGAACCAAAACTAAAGATGACATGATAAGGTTAACTTTATAGGAAAATTAAAAGAAAATGATTATCAACTCTGCAGACTTGTATAAACTTTATAAAGACAACATTGAAAACTCAAGCACAAGAAATCATCATTAGTTTGCCTGTTGACAGATGCATTTGCAGAAGAATTGGCAGTAGCTGGTTGCAAGCTCTTAAACTGTTGCTGTGCGACAGCAAGGATGTTGGAAGCACCTCGACTGGTTAGAACTGTCGTCGACGTGGAAGAAGCAATTGGCACCATCTTCGACTTGGTAGTCACGGTGCCAGCATGGCCAGTCTGGCCTTCCACAGGCTTTCTTGAACGATGACGGCCCCTATTTATGTGCCTTTCACAATACTTTTGATCAGCTACGGCATCCCTCGAGCATCGCCATTTCTTTCCATCCGTTCGACGACACCTACCAGGCTCAGGATCAGGGATGTTGCCAGCATAGCCCAGATGGAAAGTACTCCGTCCCACTGTAAATTAGAAAGAAACAAGACAGAGAGAAAAGAAAAAAGAAAATGAGGGTTGAATTAGGAAAAAAAATGGGCTAATAGAAAGGGAAAAGAAGATCAACTCAAAGCATACTCTTACTTAAAAACTGAAAGAACCTCTTTTGATGACATATAACGGATTTGCAAAAGCAATTTCATTATCTGATTGAGAAGACTAAAACAAACATAACGTACAAAAATCCATAATATGATGTAAAGAAACAGATCAAAGCGTCTACAGAAACAGTAAAATTAAGAAAATCCTAACACACTAATAGCCATTGTCTCTTAGACATGAAAACATTTAAAAGTTTTGATAGAGACAAAGAAAGCAGAAACAACTGCAGATTGATTCAGAAGATTGATCATTTATCCATTTATTGCAGGGAAAAGTGCAGGAATACTTGATGTTTATTTCCAAGGATCATAAAGAAGCTTACATGAAGCTCCCAACAAACCGTACGGGTACATCGATTTCTTGAGAGGGATGAGCAGATTGGAAGGCACAGGCACATTTGCAGCCATGTACTTGTAGATTAAAGCTTGGTGTTCTAGCTCCATCAGTTGAGATGGAGTGAAAGGACCTCTTGTCCGAGCAAAAGGACCATGCAAGCTTCCAGTACCATAACCTGCAAATTTGGATACAAACATTTCTTGACAGCAACATAAATGCAGATAAATGAACCATTAACTTTTAGAGTAAAAGAAAATACAGATAAAATGGTCTATGGATTGCAAGTTTATCTACTCCTATTAATTTCCTCAATGTTCACCTCTTCTTTTTAGTGATTGTTGAGTGCCAAAAGTTATACCAAATCCAAACAGAACAACTCAGGCTTTTAAAAGATAAAGAAAAAAGTCAATCTTTCCCTTAGACGATAATCAAAAGTAAATTTTCCCAAATACCCAATAAAGCTACATAAGACCTTAGCTAGAAGATGAAGATAATCACAAACGTAAGCATCAGCAAACGATACCTGAGA
Source organism: Erythroxylum alaternifolium (assembly GCA_027478495.1). Classification (NCBI taxonomy): domain Eukaryota; kingdom Viridiplantae; phylum Streptophyta; class Magnoliopsida; order Malpighiales; family Erythroxylaceae; genus Erythroxylum; species Erythroxylum alaternifolium. Next base: position 55,215,113 of record JANIIA010000190.1, on the reverse strand, counting down.
ACTAGTTACCTTAGTTTTCTCCAAGAAAAAAACACTTCATAAAATCAAGTACCAGAGCAAGCCCACAAGCAAACTTTGACCAAACAAAGCTAATAATCAAGGAAAAAGGCACAAGAATAGTCCACCCTACCTCCACTTCTACTATAGGCTGAGGATATCTGCTGATAATAAGGGAAGCCATTGATGTTTTGAGCGCTCCTATCCACAAAGCCACCACTTTTACTAAGAAAACGAGTAGCTTCTGGTTTGGGAGAAGAGAAGCTAAGCATGTGCTCTTGCTGGCGAGAATCACCAGAGACCATTACATTAGATCTCAAGAAACCACAAGTTTGGTGCAATGGCATTGACTTGGGGACTGAAACATCATCAGTCCTTGCCATCTTTAGACTCCCCCAGTCATCTTGACCAGACCCAAAATATCTCTCATGCTTAACCGAATCAGATTCAAGAATCTTTGTTTCGGTCTCAGAAGCTGAGACCTGAGAAGGAGCACCAATATTTTCGGGACCCACCAAACTATCCAACCCCAGAACCCCAAAGTCCATGATGGACACAGGAAGCTATCTAAGTTACACAAAGCCTCCATAAAAGCACCAGCATCCCATGGCAGTGGAAGAGAAAGTAAGAAGCTTTTTCTCCGCTTTCAAGAGCTGAAGGATAAAAGCAGAAGCGCTTTTGTACCTCGGAAAGACTTGATCTTTTCAAAAAGGGACTGAGCTTCTGGGATTAAATAATAATAATAATTGGAGCGAGAAGCAGAAAGACAGAAGAAACAGGGCTGAAACTGAGTCGAAGTAGCAGATACTACATAAGGCTATATTAACCTATTACCAAACACAGTCACCACTTCTCAGTTCTCAGTTCTCAGACATGCCTGCATATGTTTTTCTCCTTGTATTTTTATAGGCAATGAAAATTAGAGAACTTTGTCATTTTCGTTGGCTGAAATTACCCAAACGTCCTTGGCAGAGTCTTTTAGTATATTAAAAGTTAAAATTGCGCTAATGCTTTAAATAATGACTTTTTTTAACGAAAAGATATGTTATCTAATAACAGTTATAAATTTTTCTTTAATATATCATTATGAGTAATTGTATATAACCTAAACATAAGTAATGATTAGCTAATACATATCATTTAGTTTGTAAATTAAACGTGTTTATTTTATTTTAATAAATTTGAACAATCTTCTTACGGTCAAATCGAAATTATTTATAAAATGATAGATAATTGTGAATGATTGTATACTTTTTTTAATATGTATTAACATGTTTATTTCATTTTAGTAATATTATTCTTATTTTATTTTAATAATTTCATATTATCATCTGAGCAAAGTATAATCTTTCAAAAGGAATGAGTAATCATATAAACTCTGACAATAATAAATAGAAAAGATTTCCATAAGTATTATTTAACCTTTTCTTAATGAATAAATGTAAGATGATATTTTAATTCTTAATATTTTATATCAATACTAATAATAATGTGGAGATATTCCAATATGTTAGTTCATACATTATCTTATTGTTATTTTTGATAAATTATGGTAAAAAATGAGTTGAAATAAAATATTCCTAAATTTTGAAAATTTTTCCATTGAAACTAAATTGTTATATGTCATAATTGCCCTTAATAATTTTTGTTAACTTATAATTACAAACACTAACAAGGATATTTAATATATCATCAAAATTAATAACAACAATAATTCGAGTGCACAAAATTCTCTGCAGTTTTTTTTTTACATTTTATAAAGAAGTTATTTATGTAACTCTTTAATTACAAAATAATAACTTTATTGGTTACTTTAAGAAACCTATGAATAATTCAAATTTTGATAGCAACATCAGGAAATGAAACCCAAATTTCAAGCTGTGATGTGGGGATGAAAAGCCTTTGGCGAGAAGGAAAAAAAAACAGAAGAAGACTATGAGACCTTGGAGATTCTTCAAGGCCAATAATGGCACTTCAACTCTAAATTTCAATATTTAAAATTGCCCTATCTGACGATTGGCTCTTAAGTCTTAACCTTATTTGCAATTTGTCCTCTTGTGGAACAGAACAGCATCTATCGTAACGGGTTGAAGTAACATTGGGGTTATAAACTAGCGGTTTCATGTCTGGGGGTCTTATCTGTCACTATTTGGGCATGCCCTTTTGCATGAAACAATAGATGTTTTTGCCACGTGACCCTGCATCAAATATACGATAACTAAAGATATTGAATTTGTCATTTACTGTTAGAGCCAATAAACAGCGAGGTAAAGCTTCTTTTGTTACGTATTTTCATCACTTATCTTATATTTCAAAAGTTACGAGTACATAAACTCGGAGAACTGTGTAAATTTGCCGCCAAATCGTTGTCCTGAAACGATCAAACACACCCAAAAAAAGGGGTGAAGTTGGGTAATGGTGCGAAAATCGTGTAGAAAATGGCACTTTATGACGTGTTAATGTTGTTGGTATGCTAATGTTGTGTAATGGTCTAGTCACCGAACGATGGCTGGCTGCATATGTTCTTCGTATCGGTATGACAAGTGGTTGACATGCACAACCTTTTGGTTAACGAGGCCAAAGAGTCCTTTTAGTTTCTTGGATATACAACCTTGTTTAGCTTTAGATTTAGTTTTAGATACGAATAATCTCATTTAAGAAACTGAATCGAAAGTAATGTAAGCATAAACCAAAAATCAAAGTCAGACTATCATGGGTTTCGAAACAATGATTCAATAATGGTTTTTTCAATAATAATATGGGATAAATTGTACATGTGTATAATAATCCATAAATTTATTTGACAAATCAGTGATTTAGAATTCTTAAATTCTAATCCATATACGTAATACTTGTATCAATCAAATGTTGCTTATATATCAATTCAAACTCAATTCTTAAATTTAAACTAAACTAATTAAATATAAATCAAATAAAAAATCTATTACAATTATCTTAAAATTATTAATTTAAGTTAATTTTAATTGGTTTGGGTCGAATTTAAAAGCTGAATTAAGTTATAATATTATTGGCATTTAATTAGTCAACATTTAATATTATATCGTGTGTATTTAGTTATTAATTTTAATCAAAGTATAAGAAAAATGAGCATTTAAAAATGAAAATTAAAAAAATTCTAAATTTTTTAAATTATAATGAAAGTTTATATCTTTTTATATATTAAAGCCAAAAGTGCATTTTGAACCTCTTTATCTGTAACAAAATATAAAACATACCCTAACGTTTCGAAGTGTTTATATTGAACTTCAATGTTTGCAAAGCATTCAAAACGAACTCTAAATCGATGAAAATTTTAATGGAATTAACTCTCTGTCAGTTAAATGTCGCGTCAATGCTAACGTGTCATTGTTTTTTATTTTAAAATAAAAAGTAGGTTTCACTGCATATAGTAAGTAGGACCTATTGTCTAAGATATATAAATATGAGCCTCGTTAGCAAATGGGACTCGTTGTCTGAAATATATAAAACTCCTGCTATTATGAGATTGTGAGACTCACTTTTTGATTAATTTTTAAAAAATAATTATATAATAGTTGCACTTTCTACCTAAAAAATGAAAAAATAAAGTCATGTTAACATTGACGTAACATTTAACTGATAGAAAATTAATTCTGTCAAATTTTCTGTCTATTTACGATCCATTCTAAATATTTTGAAAACATTATGGTTCAAAAGTTTTAAGTTATATTATGTTGTAAATGAATAAAGTTCATATTTACTTTTAGCCTTAACTATTGGTTCTTCCAAATTAAAGACTTTATTTTTAATGAAAATTCTCCCTCCAATTTTTCAAAATTCATCCAAATATTCATGCAATCTTAAATCTAAGTGAATCAAGGTGTTGACTGTTGACACAGAGTCCAATTACGAAGGTAGTGAAATGAGTACTTGTTCTCGTAGAGATTACAATAAATATTGGCTTAAAGAGAGTGTAAATGCAAGAGACTGAAACAGAGTTTGGCTACATATGTAGGACGTGGTAACACAAATAGTAGGTGGCTCTATTACCTAAGTAAGAATTGATCTCTACTGTTCGTAAGTGTAGGCAGAGCTCAGACTATGGTTTTTTGAAGTTCTAGTGTGAAAATTATGGGCGAGGTTCGGTCATTATCGCCAACATAAATGTTGCTTTGTAACCATCCTACAGTCTACGCCCATTTAATGTGCATTAATATGTCGTTGAAACTTGAAACCCCATTTCTTTTTCATTTTTTAAATATCCAGCTTAATTCCAAAATAGTCAAAAACATATTAAACTAGGTTTAACAAAAACGTAAAATGCAAATATTCCTATATAATTTTAGAAAATTTATTAAAATTTCTGAAAATTCTTTTAATTTTTATTTTTTGAAAAAGATTCTTCTTATATTTTGGTTAAAAATAATAAAAATACACGTAATATTAACTTCAAATGTAAACTAATTAAATGTTATTAATATAAAAATTTAACTCAAATCTTAATCTCGATCTAAAATAAATAGACTCAACTTAAATTAATAAATTTTAGATAATTATAATAAATTGTTATTTTAGGCCAAATTTAATTTATTGAATGTGAGTGCATGTATTTCTCATTATTTTTAATCGAAGTCTAAAATAAAACTTTTCTGAAAACTAAAAAATTTAAAATAAAAGTTTGTAAAAAAATTTAAATTTTAAAGAATTTTTCAAAAAATTTATTTAAATATATATAAATAGATAATCTTTATCTATTTACCATAAAATGCAAATCTGTCAACTTAATATTTATAAATTAATAAATTATTCGATGTCGGCAACATTACATCATCACATCAAAACTACTGTAGAAAAATTTCAGACATAAATAAATTCTAAACTTGAAGTGAAATTAAATAGCAAAAACATAAACCAACTAGCCAATCTTATTTTATTAAAATCAAACTTATGTCTACTCGTGATTTTCATGCTCTCTTCTTTTCCAAATTCCGAATCATGGAAAACAAGAAACTTTTAATTTGCTATTTTATTATAAAAGCAAACTTTCTACTTGTAATCTGAAGTTTAAAAGAGATGGCACTTTCTCCTTTCTTCAGCTTTTGGTCAAAAGCATTTTCTTCAGGGAGGGTATCCAGTCGAGAAGAGATTGAGAATGCTAATACTTTTAAAAGCAAAGCCTCTTTTCTCTGTAAGATCATAATGGCACTCGAGATTAAATATATTTTATTTTTATTTTTAACACTAAATATCTCAATCTATAAAATATATATATACATATCTAATTACATTAGTAACAAAACTTAATTATATTGAGCTATTATCTCTAAAATTTTAACTTAAAATTGTATACATATATTAAAAATAATTTAATGCCCTGTGGGTAAAAATTGAAAAAATATGACTAAAAAATTATTAAGCTATTGTAAATATTGAAAGTATAAAAAACATAAATTAAAATAAAAATAAGTTTAAATATGATTATATTTTGTAGGATGCCTAAATAAATGTCCTGAAATAATTTTAATTATACTAAGTTATGTGGAACACATTAACATAATAAAAGTTATGATAATTTAACCAATAATTAAAGAATTATCATATTTAAAATAATTTACTCCTAAATATTTGCCACGTAAGTTTGACACTACCTTAGTGAACGTGAAGTAGGTGTGTAATAACGAAGCCCAATCTCATAGAACATTAAAGTTGTAAGATGGAGTTAGTTGGAAGCCAGCAAACTGACATTTTAGGGGCTCTCTTAAGGCAGATGCTTGTGGGGCGTGAGACATAATAGCTTTAGATGGTTTTGGCACTTTGTTGGGGGAAGTCGATTTACGTTGTTGTCTCTTTGGGAGACAGCCATTTAATTTCCAAATTTTAGCTACAAAACTACAGAACAACTTAAGTCTATCTGCCCAAATCTTTTTCGAAACATGAATATATAACCATATGACTCTTCTCTCTTCCGTCCTGGACATAAATAATACTTCTATACATGGTTACTTCACTTTTGCTTCGACACATCTTCCTGGACTTGGTTGCTGAATCAAGGATGCGTGTGTTTAGAACATAATTGTTCTAAGAAGCTCTCAAATGCTCCCATAAAATCCGTATACTACTCTTATATTGTTTTCCATTTCCGAGCCTTTTGAGATTGTGGTTATTAAAAAAGGTAAATTAACTTATATCAACAAAGTAATCATCTTTTTTTTGTCATGTTAATAATTAAAACAAATATGTTCCTGGTTTAAATCGTTACTTAAAAGGGCTAAAGTTGAGATTTAGGATGTGCCAACTAGTTATAAAACTCAAACCAACTAGTTATAAAACTCAAAATTAACTTAAATAAAAAATAATGTTGTTATTATACTGATAATATATTCTAAATTCTATAATAAGATTTATTAATAATACGATGTAAAATCTTATTTTATGAAGAGAATTAATGATATAAAATTAAAATTTAGAAGATCACAAATAATTTATTAAATTTAATTTAAAAATTATATGCATCTAATAATTTATTTAATACGAACTTAAAATTAATAATTATGGTTTTTATTATAAAAATAAAAATATAGCCGTGTTCATTATTTTTGTACAAATATATAAATGAGGGTAGAAGTCATTTACATCCTTAGAAGCCTTAACTTTCAATTTGGGACCGTCACGTAGCAAGTCATTTAATTTGAATGTATAAACGAAGGCACTAACGATCAGTACAAATCTTTAAAATTAATTAAGTATAAAAATATTATTAATTAAATCACTAATACAACATTTAAGAGACTTATTTACAGGTTTAATAAAACAATTATAATCTGAGTAAAAATTAAAAAAGTCAAGAGTAAAGAAATTTAAAGAAAATAAGAAAATAAAATAAGTAAGAATTTTTATAGAAATAGAAAACTAAAACAAGTAAAATTTTATGAAAATAGAAAACAAATCCAAATAACAGCTTATGAAAATAAACAAAATACGTTCCAACTTACAAGCAAGAGCTTCTATAGAAAAAGGAAGGAATACGAGTATACGACCCCAAAAAATGGTGAAGTTCTTCCTCCATCCATCACACTTGAGAAATAATCAAATGAAAGAAGAGACTTGAGAAAATGATTTTAACATTTTATTGTGTAACTTGATAAGTCGTGACTGGTAACTTACACATGCTTAGTTGAAAAAATAAAAGAAGGTAAAGAATTAATTATTATTTTTATTAAATTATTGGAGGAATTTATAGATCGCACTTAACCTCTTTTAATTTAATTAATTTTTTAAAATCAATAACTTCCAATCACAAGAAATTACTTATCATCAATCACTCAATCGTACTATCAAAATCGAATTGAGTTGACTAATGTATAAAATTAAAAAACTATTTCGAATAGAGGATGGTTCAACTCACAAAAAGACGAATATAGTTTCCTACTCCCTACTCTAACACTTGTTTTAAATGCTCTATTATGACACAAAGACGAAGACTAACGTAAGATGGGGGTTGTCTTGTCCAAGTCAACACTCAACCCTCATGGTTGGAATGAGTAGGGAAGTGAAGGCACTCCATTTTCAAAGCAGCCACCAAGCAATTAAGTAAAAGGTCCGTAGCGACTAGCGAGTACCTACATCCGAGGTCCTAATTTCGAAAATATTGAAACTGACCACTTGTCATCGTTAGCATGCACCGTTTCAAAGCGCAAAGACTCACATTAATTGGCATTTCGATCCTCTTAATTGGTATGTTTTGACTGTGAAAATCCACTTAGGGGTAAATAGACTGGATTTCTTGTTATGGCATCTAACTTTTAATGGATAATACTACTGGTCGATATGTAACAGATGATACGTTTGAGTTTGCTTTTTTGGACTCGAGTATGTGCATACATTCAGAATGAGCTATCAACATCTGGATGATCTTTACAAGAAGGTTCTTACACTTGTTCTTGCATCGCATACTACAAAAATGCATATGATTTACACATATTGACATATATTATCATACTCGAGAGTTTAGCAAGTTAATATTGTTGAAGAAGCAGTCACAGGAGGAGACTCCTTCCGTCCCTAACCAGATTTCAATTGAATGGGGATTATAACGAAACATGCTAGGCAAACAAGAAACAAGGAAGCATGCATGAATAACATAATAAAATCTCTATCATCATGGATAAGGGCCTACTGTTTATACTAACAACAAGGAAGCTTCCTCTTACCTATGTAAAGGAAGTGGCATCTTAGATTTGTCTCTTCCTCGTGGTGTTTTTGCTTGCTGATTTTATTTGTTATTCTTGGGCCCTTGAAAATCGACAAGTTGGTATTTCATTGTGTAAATCATTACTTACAAAGGAAAGCATCGGATAGAGTCAATTCACTTGGGTGGGTGATGGATTTAAGCTTCAAGCAAGATCCCAGCGCTAAGTCGACCTAATCACGATTGATATCACTATCTTGCAGAAAACCAGGTTATCTGTGTTTGAGTTCTCCTCCATGCAGCGTTAACCCATCCTAAAGAGATAAGTCTCATAGATCGAGCCAGAGACTCTCCATCACCTTCGTCCTCTTCCCAAATCGAGAACCTTCCAATGTCTTTGAATGAAAGAACAAATTTGTTTTACCCTAATGGTTAAACGATCTCGTCTTGTTTTGGTTGGATGCGGCATTGTGTGGTCTTTATGGTTAGAGTAGGGTGTTTATTGGTTTGTACGACATCGTTTACTCCTTTGGGTAATTGTTGGGCTGCCTCACGTGAGTAGAACTTTGATGTACTCTTGCACATTTCTATTATTATTTCTAATTGAATTTAATTTTTCAAAAAAACATTTGGACTGGACCAGATCACTACTTAGCCTCTTTCCTTACTAATCTAGCTCATGCATACTATGGGACCTCTTTCTTAAGTCCAGACCCTAGCAGATTGGCCCAAGTCTTGGTTTCTTATTTTCTGCTTAATTATTCGCGTGTACTTTGTTTGTTTTACAATGAGCTCTTTTCTATTACAAGTTGATGTAACAAACTTATGGCTACATCCTATAAAAGGCCTTCCCTACTTTAATAAACGAATGAGCTAAATATTTTTTCATTTCCTCTATTTTCAACATGGTATCAGAGCGACGTCTCTGACTTATTTTGCCTTTGTCATGATATCCTCAATTCTTTTTCAATCCATCATTTTCTCTTCATCTTCGTTGATTTCTTCATCATGTCTGGACCTTCATGTGCCAGCATCACTGTAAACCAAGGATATCAAAATCAAAATATTTTAAGACCAGAAGATCATCCAGCAAGCCCCTACTACCTACATCCCAATGAAAACCCTTCCCTAGTCCTAGTCTTAACCCTTTCGACAAAAACCAACTATCACTCATGGGCAAGATCAATCCAGATGACCTTGTTATCCAAAAACAAGCTCAAATTTATTGATGCTACCATTCTAATGCCTGACAAAGATGACCCCCTTTTCATCTATTGTGAAAGGTGTAATACCATGGTGCTTTCCTGGCTATTAAGATCTGTGACAGACTCAATAGCATAGAGTGTGATTTGGTTTAATTCTACAGTAGATTTATGGAAAGACTTGGAACGACGATTCTCATAGGTAGATTCATTTAGAATATCAGAATTACAAGAAGAAATCTACAGTTTCCGACAAGGATCACTCTCAATTTCAAATTACTACACTCATCTTAAAATGCTGTGGGATGAGTTTTTTAACCTCAGGCCATTACCCAGGTGTAAGTGTGAACCTCATTGTTCTTGTGATTTCTTAGCTACTATAAAAAACTATCAGGATGGTGATTATGTGATTAGGTTTCTTAGAGGCTTGAATGAATCCTACTCTACTGTGAAGTCACATATTATGATAATGGAATTCCTACCTAATATCAATTTTTTTTACTATGGTTGCTTAGCATGAAAGACAACTAAACATTTCTTTACAAAATAACATGTCTACTCCCATTATTGAACCTCATACTCTCTATGCCAAAACTGACACTAGAAAATTCAGCCAACAATCCAAAAGACCAATTTGCACCTTCTGTGGTAATGTTGGTTGTAACATCCCGTTCCGTATAACGGGTCGGACCAAGAAAACGGGTATATGAGAGATCAATCAGAGAAATTAGGAAAACACATCTCATGCTCAT
>JANIIA010000190.1:55174460-55192212 GCA_027478495.1 Erythroxylum alaternifolium | reverse complement strand
CACTAATTCTTAGATTATTTAAGACAATTATTAGATGCGTCTAGACATAAGCGTCTAAAAACCCCTCATTTTGGTGTTGTGAGAGTACTAGTGAGTTCATAGGGAACTCTTGCAAGTGTTTTCTCAAAACACTCATCCTCTTGTAACTTGTATTTTCCTTTTAAGATCTTAGTAAAATCAGCTATGTGACATTGATCCTTGGACGTAGATAACATTAAGCTATCGAACCAAGTAAATCGCTGTGTGTTCTTCTTCTTTCTTGCAAACTTCAATAACCTGAAAAATCGTATTCACTTTCTTCAGTATCTGGCAAAACAAGATAACAAAAATCTTAAGGCAATTCTCAACAGAAGTGGTATCAGAGCCTATACTCAACATTCTGGGCAGTTCAAGACTTTACCATTTGGAAACTCCAGATGCAAGCACTACTTGAATCTTATGACTATGATGGTGCTATTAAAGAGCAGTATGATATGGAAATAGACCCAGTCAAAAGACTCAAGATGCAAAGACTTGTACACTGCAAGTTAATGCTTCACTTATCACTAGTTGTGATAAGGAAGGTGCAGAATTTTAACACTGCACAGAAACTATGGCTTAACTTGATGAATTATACGCTAAAAGATGCCTTCCTAACAAGATGACTCTTTTACATAATCTTGATAACTATAAAATGAACACTACTGTAACTCTTGATGACAATTTGGACTATTTCTTTAAGCTAGTGCAAGATTTAGAAGCTACAGGTGAAAGGATTTTAGAGGATCATCAAGTCATAGTCATTCTAAAAGCCCTACCATTCGAGTTCAGTGCATTTAAGAAAGTGATCAAACATGCTAATGGAGAATCTCTCACTATTAAAAGGGTGCCGGATTCACTAATGGAAGAAGTAATGGACAATAATTCTTTCAAGAAGGAACCTAAAGTGATGTTCATCGAAAATCAACAAGACAAGAAGTCACAGAAAAAGAATAGCAAGAAAGGAAATAGGAAAAAAGGGAATGGCAAGGATAGGGACAATAAGGAAGGTGAAGAAAAGAAAAAGGTGAAAGGCAAGAAGTGTTACTACTGTGATAAAGAGGGACACTGTGCTAGAGATTGCAGAAAGAAGAAAAAAGATAAGACTGCTCAAGGTGGATGGTACTGTTGTCGCCTATAACTAACTTAATACCAACTCTAGTAATAAAAATATAGTTAGTGAAGAGTTAAGGTCGTTCCCCATGAAGAAATTTAACGGAAAATGTTAAACGAATTGAAAATGAAATGGGGGTTTTGAATCGACGTAAATTAAAAGAATTAAAAAGGCTGAAATTGAAAAATAACAAAAATATTCAAATCTGTAAATTTAGTAATCAAACCTTGGTTTCAGGTCACTGACGTTATAAAACTAATTTGGATCCTTGATATAAAACTCAGTCCATTAACAAACATTCATTGGGGGTTGTTTTCTCTTAAGATTAAATAAATAGAAACATATATTCTAAACATTCTTATTAGTTAACAACTTAGATACGATAATTGATTAATAGCTTTAAGAATTAAGAAACCAATGAACAAGACAACATATATACAACATGCATTTAATCTAGTTAAGCGTTTTCTTAGAATTTCTAACTCTAACATAAAGATGACAATCCTAATTGCTACTTGTGATTAGCAAGACTGAACATCATATCCTACTAATCTAGTTATAAATTAAACAAATCAATTCCTAGTTACGCACCCTAGAAATCAATCAATTCAATCGTGAAAAATAAATTAAAAGACACTTAATATCCATCATTGAAAGAAACTTTATTTAGAATCTCACCATACTAGATGATAACACGGTTCCCTTCAATCAAGAAGAAAAGTTTAGCTATTTATAACAAAAGTAAGAACAAATAGAATAATAACAAAAGATAAGGTCTCCATCCCTGGTCCTTTATGAAAAATATGAAAATTCTAGCCTAAAACTAGAAAAACCAGAAAAGAAAAGAAAAGAAGCTGTAGAAACGTGAAAAACAGCAGCTCCAGTATGAGTGAACAGTGCCAATACGTGAACAGTACAAGTCTTCTTATGCTTTTTGATTTTTTTTCTCCTTCATCTTATCATGATCTTCAACAAGTATCTCTTCCAGATCTTCAAGTCTTAAATCCCTATCAATAAGGCAACATTTTAATTTCAAAATCATAAAGATCTTAAATGTATCGAATCTGATTTAAAATCAGATTCTGCAGAAAATCCTTCCCCTTATACATGCCCATGCTTAGTTATCTATTATTCTACCAACTGGGAATAAATTTATCCCAAAATTAGTACAAAATTGACAACTTAACAGTGGAGATGCTAGGAATGTGGAGAAACCTGAAGAATCTAGTGGGGATGAGTTGCTAGCAGTTACAAAGGAGAGTGAAGATCTCAGCAAAAAGTGGATCTTTGACTCAGGATGTATAATGCATGTCACTCCTCACAGGGATTGGTTCACCTCATTCGAACCAGTGAATGCCAAGGTAAAGATAGCAGACTCAGGACAACAAGTTAAAGGTATAGGAAATGTCTCCATCAATATGTTTGATGGAAAGAAAAGGACTTTAACTAATGTTAGGTTTGTGCCTAGAGTAAGAAGAAAACTCATATCAGAGAGTGTCTTTAATAAGCAAGGTATCAAATTAGGTCTAAGGATGGACTTAGAGAAATCTTAAAAGATGGAAGAGTGATCATTAGGGGAGTTGAAAGAGGGAGGCTCTACTACATAATAGGCACCACTGAAGTGAACCTGGCTATTGGAAATGGAGAACCTGATTCAACTAAGCAATGGTACTCAATGTTAGGACATGTTGGGAATAAAAGTCTATTGCACCTATATAAACAAGGACTGATTCCAGAAAAGGACATAAAGAAGCTAGAATTCTATGAATCATGTGTGCTAGGACAGCACCACAGGTCAAGTTTTCGGAAAGGAGCAAGGAGGGCTGAAGAAATTATGGAGTATGCTCACAGTGACCTCTGGGGTCCAACACAAGTGCCTACTGTGGGAGGGAACAGATTTTTCATCTTTATTATAGATGATAAGTCTAGAAAATGTTGGGTCTACCCTATGAAAAGAAAGGATGAAGCACTGGAAATCTTCATCAAATGATATACACTCATTAAGAATCAAACAGGGAAGAGGCTAAAATGCCTAAGGACTGACAATGGCCTAGAGTACTGCAATAAAGAATTTGAAGATTATTGCAACAAGAAAGGCATTCAAAGGCATAAGACTGTTACAGCAACACCTCAGCAGAATAGTGTAGCTGAGAGGCTCAACAGGACACTGCTAGAAAAGACCAGATGCATGCTCCTATCCTCAGGATGCTCACAATCATTATGGGGTGAGGCTATTAAGACTACTGCCTACTTAGTAAATAGACTACTAACTTTAGCAAATGACTACAAAACACCCCAAGAAATCTGGAATGGGAGGAAGCCTAACCTAGCTCACCTAAGGACATTCGGCTGTACGACTTATACACACCAAAAGGAAGGAAAACTGGAACCTAAAGCAGCTAAAGGAGTCTTCCTAGGTTATCTAGATGGGGTTAAAGGATATAAAATCCTACTGCTTCAACAGGGAGGTTTTAAGACTCTGATTAGTAAAGATGTCATATTTAAGGAAAATGAATTTCCTTTGTTGTGCAGGAGCAATGCAAATTTTAATCTACAAGAGGAAGTCCAGAAACAACTTAGATCTTTAAGCTCTTCAATCCCCTTCTATGTGCCACCAGAAACAGAAGCAGAAGAGGGTAGTACACAAAATCATGATGAGGAACCTATGAAAGGCCCTGCTCATCATAAATAAAGGACTGAAGAAATAGAAGATGTAAGAGAGGATAGAATCCCTCAGATAGCTGCAGAAAGTTCACTTGAAGCTCTACAAAACTATCAGCTCACAAGAAATAGACAACCAAGATAAATAATACCTAATAGAAGGTACTATGATTCTAACCTAGTTGAATATGCTTGTTTGGTTGCAGAGTCTATAACTTGCAGGGTATTTAAAACCTATGAAGAAGTAATGAGCAGAAATGATGCTGAAAAGTGGAAGTTGGCTAACAAGAGTGAATACTCCTTCCTAATGAATAATAGGACCTGGTTCTAGTGCCTAAACCTCCTAAAGCAAAGATGATTGAAAACAGATGGTTGTTCAAGATAAAAGAGGGAGTTATGGGGACAGAACCTAGAATATATAAGGCTAGGATAATATCTAAGGGATATAAGCAGAAGGAAGGAGTTGACTACAAAGAAATTTTCTCACCAGTAGTCAAGTTCAAGACTATTAGACTCATCCTAGCGTAAGCAGTAATCTATGATTGGGAGATCCATCAAAAGGATGTAAAGACAGCCTTCCTATATGGAAAGCTTGAGGAAATTATCTACATGAAATAACCTGTTGGTTTTGTAGATAAAGAAAAGTCTAATCATGTTTGTTTGCTTCAGAAGTCTCTATATGGGCTGAAGCAAGCACCTAGATAGTGGAACAAGAAGTTCCATGAAGTAATAACTGACATCAAGTTCATTAGGGGTGCTTACGACTACTACCTATACTACAAGCAATTAGGAGAAACAGAGGTTTTGTACATGTTAGTGTATGTAGATGACTTAGTCATCACTGGAAAGAACCTCAGCAGAATAGTGGAAGCGAAGAATGCCCTATATGAATACTTTGAAATGAAGGATATGGGATAAGCTCAAAAACTCCTAGGAATGCAAATTATAAGGAAAAGGAGGGATGGGAAGCTATGATTAAATCAGAAGAATTATATTACAAAGGTTCTTGCATAGTTCAATATGGAACAGGCAAAACCAAGTCCTATCCTTATAAGCTCACATCTGAAAATAGTGGCCAGTAATTGTCCCCAAACTGAGGAAGAGAAGAGATCTATGGTAAACTACCCCTATGATGTCCGGGTAGGTAGTATCATATATATAATGTTGTGCACAAGACCAGACCTAGCCTACTCAATCAATATCCTAAGCAAGTTTATAGCTAATCTAGGACTTGAGCACTGGCAAGGACTAACGAATGTCCTCAGATACCTAGCTGGAACCTTAAACTACAGTTTGTGTTTCTCTAAAGCTAAATTAGTTAAATCTAATAATATATGCATATAAGGCTTTGTGGATGCAGATTATACAGCAGACAAAGACAGCAAAAAATCAATATCAGCATACTACTTCACATTAGCAAGAAAGACAATCAGTTGGAAATCACAGCAACAATCAACAGTATCATTATCAACCACAGAGGCAGAATACTATGCAATCACAGAGGTAGTAAAAGAGCTAACATGGTTGATAGGCATTTTAAAGGAAATACATGTTAACCTAGCTACTTCGACAGTATACATAGATAACCAAAATGCAATTTACCTTAGTAAAGACCCTGTACTGCACGAGAGATCCAAGCATATAAATGTGCGGCTCCACTTCTTCAGGGATAGGATATTGCAGGGTCTCTTCACGTTGGAGAAAATCGCAGGCGATCTGAACCCATCTGACTTCGGTACGAAGATTGTCACAACAAAGAAGTTCACGTACTGTAGAGACTATCTACAGATCTATAAAATCCCTTGAAGACAACAACCCCCGAAGAAGAAAACACTCAATCTCACGGAAGCTGATTTTTCTAGTATCACGATTCTCTACCAACTTTAACGCAACCAACAGATTTGAGCTCATAAAGTCAAAGACTGACATTTGGGGATTTAGGGATTTCTTGGGTGCATGTGTGAAGTTTCGAGAATGTTCTTACTTTAACAAATAATAGAAATCAATAGTCTACATACATTAAAGCTACAAGGACAAAAACGTAGAGTATGGAAGACTTGACAAAAACGCAGCGTACAAGAAGTTCTTTAAATGACTCGGAGGCACGTGATGGATGAACATTGAAGCTAATTCATTTTATTACAGTCTTTGTTCAAAGGCATGAGATAAAAGCAACTGCTGATGAACTGAAGCCTATATAAAGACACAACCTATCATTACTTCAACACACAAAAATACACACAGTTTTCATTATTATTACTCAAGCAATCTGTGAGAGATTTACGAATAGGAGATTAGGAGTTAAAGAGTTGTTGAGAGTACTTACAAAGAGAGTACTAGTGAGTTCATAGGGAACTCTTGCAAGTGTTTTCTCCAAACACTCATCCTCTTGTAACTTGTATTTTCCTTTTCTGATCTTAGTAAAATCAGCTATGTGACATTGATCCTTGGACGTAGATAGCATTAAGCTATCAAACCAAGTAAATTGCTGTGCGTTCTTCTTCTTTCTTGCAAACTTCAATAACCTGAAAAATCAGATTCACTTTTGTCAGTATCTTGCAAAACATGATAACAAAAATCTGAAGGCAATCCTCAACAACTGATTTTCTTTTCTGTCTTCTGGTTTTTCATTCAACTCGAAGTATTTGCGTACTGATTTCTTTTCCTTTTCTATTGTTGCTTGGTTGCTGTTACAATTACTAAAAATCATCATTCCAGTCTATCTGGGTAAGTCTTTTCCTTGTCCAGTGAAAACTTTTTTCAGTTATCTTCTCGCTACATATTAATCAAGCGAAGTTAAATTTTCAGGGGGTTATGATAAGGAAGAAAAAGCTGCAAGAACTTATAATGTAGCTGTTCTCAAGTACTGGGGGCCTTCTACTCAAATCAACTTCCCTGTAATGAAATTGGCTGATCAGAATTCTATAATAGTTTGATTCTTTTACAAATATTTGTCACTGGAATGCTTCTTTTGTCACTTCTCGGGTGGAAAATTATCAAAAAGAACTTGAAGATATGAAAAAAATGTCTCGACTCTCGACAGGAATATGTTGCTCATCTAAGAAGGTGAAAACCTTTTGTGATTATTTGCTTTTGGTATAATCAGCAAATTTTCTTCTCTTTTAAATTGCTTCTATGCAGAAAAAGCAGCGGATTCTCTCGAGGCGCTTCAATCTACAGAGGAGTGACAAGGTCCTAACATTCTATTTAATTTGATCTGGATTTCGGGTATGTGTGTCCTATTTAATTTGATCTGGATTCTTCGACTAAAACTTCAGGAACCCAAGAGGAAGCTGCAGAAGCATATGATGTAGCAGCTATAAAATTCGGCGGAGTTAATGCTGTAACCAACTTTGACATAACCAGGTACGATGTTGAACGAACCATGGCAAGCAGCAGACTTTTTGCTAGAGAATTAGCCAGGAGAAACATTGCCATTAGGTTCTAGTAATGATGTTGTGAATCATGAACCTCATGTCCATAGCAACAATGGAGAAACCATTCCCTCACAGAAGAACAATGAAAGTGCGTTGGATTGGAAAATCCCAGCCAATGGATCACAAAGATTCTTTTCTTGTTGACAACTACAAAACTCAGCGTCTCTCACTGACCACGGAGAGATAATCGGAATCGATAACATGAGCTCAGTTCATCAACAAGTAAGAGAAGATTCAGCCAAGATAGGAGCTCATTTGTCCAGTGCTTCATCACTGGTAACTAGGTTAAGCAGTTCCAGGGAATTAGGCAGTCCTAATAGAGCAGCAGGAAGCTTGCCAATGCTCCTTGCTGTGCCTTCTTCAGCAATATCCAAGTTGTTTTCAAGTCCAACTAGTAATGTAAATTCTTGGATTCCATCAACCCAATTGCTTAATGTTTCAGTTTTTGCTGGTTGGACGGATGCATAGCAGGAGGCTAGCTCATGCTTTAGAGAGTCGCAGAAGTTTTTGGATGGAGAAAACGCTAGTTATGTGACATAGCTATCTAACATTCATGATTTCTGTTATGGCAATATTTTTAATCCTTCTGTTAAGCGTGGCTTTCCTGTTTCAATACCTTTACTTTTATTGTTTTTCAATCCTCCAACATTAGCAGTATTTCTTATTTTAACTTTTCAAAAAAATATATTTCTTATTTTAATCCCTTTTATTGATTTTCTTACTGAAAATTCGTAAATAAAACCAATCATTAAAAAATTTAACTTGTTAAACTACAAAAATCTTGAACCCTCTAATTTTTTAGTTCGATTTTTTACTTTTCGGTTTGATTTATTTTAATAATTTTTGTTATTAAAAACCAGTTATTTATTAATTAATGGATCAAATTTGTAAATTAATAAATTCTTATAAATTAAAATAAATCATTTAATTCGTTTGACAACTTTTTAATTAAACTTCAAATTTTTCTATCAGTAAAGACAATATATTTTAATCATATTTTAAATTCTTTAATTTTATTTAATCTTTAGCCGATTTTATAATAATCTAATATAAATTGAACCTTTTAAACTTTTTAAGTTGTCAGACCCGACTTGAAGTGAAGTCTTAAATATATCAAATAAAAATAACATCGTTTTAATTAAAATAATATTATTTTAAAATTTAAATATAAAAAATAATAATTAGACTTGATTTAGAGTAGGTCGAATTTCAAGCTTATTCGTAACCTTTTTAATTAAGTTTTCACTAAAAGATTATTGTATACCTATTTTTCATCACAACGTTTTTTATTAGTTTTTATCCTTTACAATAATGTTATTCAAGATTTAATGAAACATATCATCACCGTAAAATTATCATTAATAAATTTGACAAATTAAATTAAATTAAAAAATAACGAATCAGATTTAAATTAATCAAAATTTAAATTAGAATTAAATTTAGACAATTAATTTTAATAGCTTAAACCTCCTTTGTATAATAATATTGTTTTGATATAATTTTTAAATAATATTGCTTTAATTTATAAATTTAAATTTTTAAAAATAAAATAATATTAATTTAAAAATAAAATCAAAATAATCTCATTGTTAAAACAGTTCGAATAATTCAGCTACCTATTAAGAAGGTCGAGTCAGGGCAGGCCCAACTTGACCACTCGCTACAAGTGTTCTTCCCTCTTCCTGATTACTAGAAGGAAACAAAGAACATATATGCGAAGAAGCTAATGATTTATATTTAGATACAAGTGATTTGGACTTTTCTTTAAAAAAAATGTAGTATAGCAGTACGGGCCCCTCTATTCTTAACCAAAGTCTCCGGTTCGAATCTTAAGAATGAAGTCACTTTAAAACTCGTGAGAGATATATATGCCAACTTAGGCCATCTCCAACGAATGGTCACTATAGTGTTTTGGTGTGTTAAATTCACTCCAAAGAATACACTAAAATTGGACACCATTTTAGAGTGTTACTATCCATCCACTAAAAGTTGTAAAATAACATTTTTGATCATTTTTTTATTTACATATTCCTTTTATGTTCTTCTTACAATTTGATTTATTTACATAATTTACATAGTAATTAAATTTAAAATATTTATTACTTTATACAAAATATATCGTTACAAAAATCTTATTGAGACCTTTAAAATGACACCAATATTAAATATAATATTAATTTTATTTTTAATATTTATTTATAATTCTTATTTATAAGTACTATAAATTTATTAATAAAATAATTTAATAATAAAAAGTAAATTTGACATAAAAGATACATAAACTTAAACCACAACATTGATTTAAAAAATTAAAACTCAACGAAAATGTTTCAAATTACAACCAGACTAAAATAAATTACAATTACAACCAAATTCGAGATTACAATCAAACTAAAATTACAACAATCAAATTAAAAGTAAAACTAAAGAACTTGAGAATATTAATTTAACGTAAATAATTAATAGTTTAGAAGGTCATCTCCATTTCTTCCAAAATCAAAATATTAGCTAAAGCAATTAGATAAGCCAGCTCCTCCTTGAGGTTCTCCTTTTTGAACTTTTTTTGACATAAATTTTCATTTGTTCATTTATGAAAGCTTCTTGCATCACTGGATCTTTGATGGAATCCAAATCTTGGCATAAAACTTTATTATCTTCCCGTCTTTGTAGTAGCTCTAATTTTTTGCCTCATTTTAAGCTCGGAATAACTGAAGTTCATAATTTTTTTGGAGAAGAGATTGACATTCATAAAACATTCTTCTGATTTCTTTATTCATGGACATAAAAAGTTTTCTTATTTCCTCATTTTGTTCCTTTTTCATTTTTTCTTTCTTTGTCCCAATAGGACGATCAGTTTCATCATTTTTCAGTAAATTCATCTTCAACTTCAAAATCATTATTTAAATCAATACAAAATGATGATGATCCTATTGACTTATTTGACTTTCAGCATTCAAACGGTGACATTTCATTGCAAGTAGATTGTTTTCAATGACCCGACGCTTTCTCTTTGGAAGTATTAACATATTTCTTCATATTTTTTATGATTGCCATACATGATCAAATTTGAAACCTTTTTGAAAATTTGGATCATGAATGAGTAAATCTTTTGCTTTCTCGAACTACAAGACAATAATGTAACTTAAGTTAGATTTAGGGTATAAATCAAATGTATTTCAATTCATACAAAGAAAAAAACAAATAAATAAAGTACTTACAATATCTTGTTCAGAAATACCACTTAGATTCAAGTTTTCAATTTGTCGAACATATCCTCAGAATTTTCCAGCAGCTGTCATTATGGTTTCCTAACGAGTATGTAAAGATCTCTAAAGTCAAACAGTGGTGATATGATTTGACAACATTTGATGGTACTCAGTTGTGATACGATAACAAAATTGAGTTATAGATTGATTTCTACTAGTGACTGGGTCTTCTGAAATATTAAGATATACATGGCATAGGACTTGATCTTCTTCAACTAAACATGATGTGCTTCAAGAGGTATTTGAAGGCTTTACACCAAAATTTGAGCTTTCCATTTTTCAAATAGGTTTTAAAGAGTGCTATAGTTTAGGATTTCAAATAGTGTCTTCTAAAATGAGGGTTTCAGTTTAGTAGAACAAATCAACTATTTATAGAGATATTGAGTGAAAGAAATAAGAATAATAAAGAACGGTTAGGATGAATGCAATCTAATCCAACGGTTGCGAAGAAATAGAGTTAGTTTTTTTGCAGAGATTCCTTATCTTGTTATAGATATTGTGTGGAAAAGATAAAAATACTAATGAACGGTTAAGATGAACGCAATCTAATCCAGCAAATGGGAAAAGAGAGTTAGATTTTTTACAAAGATTCCTTATTTTGTCTTGGATATTGTGTGGAAAAGATAAGAATACCAATGAATGGTTGAGATGAATGCAATCTAATCCAACAGATGGGAAGAGATAGAGTAAGATTTTTTGTAGAGATTCCTTATCTTGTCTTAGATATTGTGTGAAAAAGATAAGAATATCAATAAACAGTTGAGATGAATGTAATCTAATCCAAAGGTTGGGAAGAGATATAGTTAGATGTTTTGCAAATATTTCTTATCTTATCTTGGATATTGTGTGGAAAAGATAAGAATACTAATGCTAATCCAACGGTTAAGAAGAGATAGAGTTAGATTTTGTGTAAAGCTAAATGAGATAAAGCATAAAATGAATTATTTACTATATAAATGAATGAATCACTAACAAATTCATCATTGAACCCTTCACCATATTTATTTACAACCATGAGTATTAATGTTAATCCTTCTCATATATCATCATCACTATTGGAGGATGAATTGGATTTTATTTCTACAATATTAGCACAAAACAAAGCGTTACTATTTCCATATACTAATAACAACCTTGCAATGGATTACTATATGAACAATACAGTGAACCAGCCAAAGCATAAAGGCTCAATCTCTAGTCATAGAGTAATTTATAGTGACCATGCTGCAGCAGATTAAAGACTATGAGATGATTATTTTGCAAAAAATTCAAGATATAACGCAGCAATGTTTCGCAGGCAATTTCTAATAAGTCAAAATTTATTCCTATGAATTGTTGATGCCGTTGAAGGTCAGGATGACTACTTTATGTAACGGAGAGATGGATGTGGTAAACTAGGATTGTCTTATTTACAGAAAGTAACATCATTATTTCAAATGTTGGCGTATAATGTATTAGCTGATTCAACTGATGAATACATTAAAATTGGAGAATCAACTGCAGTTGAAAGTACAAAAAAGTTTTGTCGAGCCATTATAGAGGCCTTTGGACAATATTATCTAAGAGCATCAAATGCTAATGATATCGTAAGACTGATTAAAATTAATGAAGAACGTGGTTTTCTAAAGATGCTAGGGAGCTTAGATTATATGCACTAAACATGGCAAAACTGTCCAATGGTTTGGGCAGGACATATTTTTTAATTTTATTCAATCTTTAATCAGTTTTATGACGTTTAATACCGATTAAACCTTAAATCTCTAGTTTTATGGGTTTAACTTTTATTCTGGTTAAAATCACGTTAAAATATTGATATGATTAATCATATAATAATTTATGTTATAATAGACTAAAAAATATATACAATTATTCTTAATATATATTTCTAATAGTTTTGAAATACAAAAATATATTTTAAAAATAAAAAATGAATGTCCAAATTTAATATTAGTTCATGGTCATCCTTAGTTGGTGGAGCGAGTTTTCTGATATATATATACATACACTATTACGCCTATCGATCTATTAATTTTTATTATGTCCGGAGTCGACAAATATTTTCAGTGCTGGGTCAAATTAAATTAGAGGCTCCACTTCTATTGGTACCCTTCTGTCAACTTCTTTAAATTTCGTCCTTGCGACTTGATTCTTCTTGTAATCCAAAGAGTTTGATTTTTATATATAAGTTGGGAAGTTAACATAGTGAATGGAAGGCCTACTCAAAGATCACCATCGAAGAGCAAATAACAAGAAAAAAGGTACGATCGTTGGTTTTGTCCACCAAATCAAAGCGAACGTGTGCTTGTCCATGTCTTTCGCTTGCATCTCCAAAGGGTGGATTATTGTTGTCTGGAATCAGGATGACCCATGAAATAATCAAAGCTTGGCTCTTTTATCTTATGAAACGTCCTGCCTGCCACCACCTTGTTCAGGTTCTGATGATTTAGCCAGTCACATTTCACGCTTTTCTCTAATATCTCTTCCTTCCTATGATTTCCTTTTGTTTTACAAGTTGATAACCAGGTGATGGAGAAATTCAGACCACAAAATTAAGTGAAAATGGACTTGAAAATTTGGAACGACAGCAACTTTGTCATGTGGAGACCTTCGTTGGAAATCATTGAATGGTGAAAAGCATTTGAAGATTTCAGCTCTTATGTACAATATATAAGTTAAATTAACTGTTGGAAAAAGGTTTTTTTTTTTGGGTGAATAGATTTAGATTATGAAAAAAAGTAAATTATTTTTTTCAGAATGAGTTGTTCCTTTGTGATCAAAAAGTTATAGGTTTGAATCACGAAAACAATATTTTGTAAAAATTATAAAAGGAAAGCTTTGTATATTATAACCTTCCTCGGGCCTTTGTAAAGCAGGAAGTTTTATGTACCTGTTGATTTTTAAAAATAAACTATTTTAGATTTCAATCATTGTTATTCAAAAGGAAATCTAAGAATAAATATGTGAGAAATCAAAAGAATAGTCTTTTGATCGTAACTATGATTATTGATATAAAGGGTGATCATTTTTCATGAATGAAACATACTAAATTTAATTTAAAATTTGCTTATGCTTTTTGTTAACTTAGTTATGCATATTTAATAATTTTTAAAGTTGGGTCTCCTAAAGTTTAAGTCGAACTCTAAATTTAATTGAATTTAAATATTTAAATAAGTTTTTAAGTCTTATCAAATATAATTAATTCGTTGACTTTGAATTGTATCAACTTAATTTTTTACAATTAGTTGAACTTAAAAAATATTATTTATTCTAAATTTGAATTTAATCGAATTAAAATTGATCTGTTGAATTTAATCCTAATCTAAAATAATCTTTTATCTCTAATTTTCTATACAAAAAGTAAGATGGTTTAAAATCAAATTAATAGGGTGATAAAGAAAGTACACTTTTATAACTAGCTAGGTAAATTTCTTATATGTACATATGAAGATAAATCAATTCTATATGTTTACATTCCCTCAATGAATTTCCTAAAGGAGTCACTCATATAATACATTCCTAGTTAAAACAGAACCTATGGTTTTAGTTCAAATCAAGTAAAGGTGGACGTGGTTATGTGAATCCTAATACTTGGTATGTTAATAAATAGATCGAGTCGAGTCAGATCGAATTAAGAAAGATAATTAAAATTTTAAATTCTATCAAATTTTAACTAATTTGAATAATTCAAAATAATGTTATTTTGATATAATTATTCAAACATTATTTTTAATATAAAAATGATTTCGTTTTAACAAAAGCATTTAAATTATTCCTCCTCATTTAAAATTGATCAATTTGAATTTAAGCTATTTACTTAAAATTAAATCGACTTAGGCTGGATCCATTTTGTCAAATCTAAGCACGTTAAGTCATCACCTTCAGACCTAGTGACCTACAACATGGTGCCAACAAACTTCATAGATTGATATATGAACACTTGTTCTTCTTTCTGGCCAGAGATTAAGTCCCATCATCTTTATCATTGCACATTGGGATCGGTGGACACGTACGGTGTTATTATCGAGCATAATATCAGACCCCAATTTTAAGCTTTGGGTCGCAAAGATAATGATTGTGAACCCATGGCCCAATTGTAAGTTTTGTCTGATCCTCAGCATCAATCTTAAAAAAAGTCATATTAACTGATTCTTTATGTTGGAAGTACGGTTTTAAATACATTATTCATTTAGGATACATGGACCAAAGATGACGCACAAGACTATATATATATATATATATATATGATAAGTCAACACGCTCCATTTTACAGCAGATACCTCAGAATTATACATGTTCTTCTAACACCAACTATAGATTAGCTGGAGCTGACAGGAATGAGACCAAGAAGCTGTCAAACAACGAGAGGGATTTGATTGTGTCCGCGGGGCCGAAGGGGTTTAGAGTAAGCTTCTTGAGGTTGGAAGAGCATGAAAGAAAAGGACCTCAGAACATTTTAATTTTAAGGCTTCCAACAAAACATTTTGTACCACAAAACGCAATGGGTTCCATTTTGTGGACATTTCACTTTCGGTTAGCTATCTAAGCAATGTAATAATAATATATCCTTTCCGGTGAACGAATAGAGCCCCAACACTGTGTTGGTTTGTCGGCACTCATTTTCTGTCCCTTGTTATTTCAGCCGAGGAAAGCCCTATGGTTGTACGATTTGGACCATCTAGGTGAAAGTGAAGCCAACTCAGGCCACCCTTTAAAATTTTCAAAGTATGCAAGTACAATAAAAATTTCTTGTAAGATAAATCGATCATAAAATTTTAAATATGATTTATATTATCAGAAATTATTATTATAAATTGAGCTCATCCATTTCAATTAGTATGTACAATTTTTTAAAATAAGGTTGAACATTAATTAAGTTGAATGTAAGCTTTTTAAACCTTTAATATGGATGATAATAGGTCGAGGCAATCTTGTTAAATTTTTTAAAATTAAAAGTATAAAATAATATTTTTTAAAAATTAACTCACAAAATAATACCATTTTGTTTAAAAAATTAGGCTTCGGATTGATCTGAGCATGATTTGATCTATAAATTGGCCCAATAAAAATGCCTGAATATAGGTCCACATATTAGCTCATTGTATCTCTAATCTTAAACATAAGTAAAAAAGATTCAAATTCAAATCCAGCTTCAAATTCAATGAAACATAATTCAATTTGATGACTTTGAATTAGCTCCATCTCATTTTTATGATTAGCAAATTTTTTAATTAAATTTAAAAATGATCATGTAACCAAACTTAAGCATGAGTTTGATAATTTCAATTTAAATTAAATTAAATTAAGATTAATTTGTCATCTCTATAAGATATAAATTTAAATAATTAAAAAAACTAACACTTGAATATCTTAAAGATTTATTGTATTTAAATCCTTAAAAACTTATAAAAAGTCCCTGTCAGCAATTTGTGCAATACCAATTTTGAAGGTGGAGCCTAAGACGAGCTTCATGTTAACTTTGCCTTAAAAGATTTGTTACCTGTTCTGGAACTTAGGTGCAACATTTCCATTCTTAGTCTAGGCCTCAATTAACAAAACATTTGTTGAACAGCCCTAATTCCCAAGACGAACTTCCTGTTGACTAGCAGCTGCATTGGGATATTGTTACCTTTTCTGTATTTTAGGTGCATCATTTTTATTTCTTAGTCTAGTCCTCAATTAACAAAATGATTGTCATGTTGTCCATCTTAACTCATTGTTAAAATTTGATTAATGCAAATAAACCAGTAGTTAGCTTCTAATTTTTTTGGTAAATTATGCATAGCTCATATTCTATTTGAAATTTTTATAAAAAGTTTGATTCCGATCAAAATTTGCCGAATTTTAAACTTTTTTGAATTTGTAAATTTTTTAGATATTATATCAAGCTCAAACTAAAATATTAATTTGACATTTAATAAACTTGTTAGTTTAAATTAAACGAGAAATTTAAATCAAATAATTGATAGTAATATTTAAGATAAAATAAGTTTACCACTTTAATGTGAAGTTTTCAAATTTTCAGAAAATTCAAAATTCAGTTACAAAATCTTAAAAAACAACAACAAAAATAATAAGGAGGCTCATAAGTACTCAGTCTAGCTAACAATGAGACCATGTTTGATAGAGACATATAAAAAAAATATTGAAATAATAAAGTAATAATAGTACAAAAAAATAAAAATAGACATGAAGATAATAAAATACATATAAATAAAAATATAAAAATAAGTAATACAATAAATATAGAACAAGATAACGAATAAAAAAAATAAAATAAGTAAATAAATTCACAAACAAAGAAAGAGACAAGTGAATAAATAAATCAAGTAAGTTATTATAAGAAAATATTTAGATTAAATAAGAAAATGTTTAAGCTAAATAACTAAGAGAGAAGTACAACATATTAAATGTTTAGGCTAAATATAAGATATAAAATTTAATGAAAAATATTTTAAAAACTTATGAGAAAGAGAAAGACCTTTTTACGTGGAATCTTTTATTCTTATCCAAGTACGACAAAGTTTTTTATTAAGGGTTATGTTTTTGGTAAGTTCCAACAAAGTCATCATTCTTGATCACTTCTTCCTAATTTTTTTAGGTTTTTCTTTTTTTTTTGTCTTACAATTTGTAAGTATGATCTTCTCATATATTTTCATTAAGCATTTAATACATTCGAACCGCTTAAGCTTTGTATCTCTCAATTTTTAATTAATATTACTCATATTTAAAAGACTATGGTTGCGACTAGATCTACTGTGCGGTAGGAATAAGTACTTATCTACATCAATTTTTAAACATAGTCGCATGTTTAAATTCGCGGGCGAACAATAGAAGGTTAGAGGAAAGTGCGTTACCATCGCAGAAATCGATAAGTAGAAAGATGGTTGAGGTACGAAAGTGTTTTTGCAGTAGAAATTCTACTTTTCATTAATAACTTTCTGATAATTATTATTTTCTATTATACCTTCAACTAATAGAAATTTATATTTATAGTTTGAATTTATATGACTAATAATATAGTTTTATGAAATATTTAATTTACTAAATTTATTTTATTTATATTTTCTTATTTTAATTTAATATTTTATTATTTATTATTTGAATTTATATGACTAATAATATATTTATATGAAATATTTTATTTACTAAATTTATTTTATTTATATTTTTCTTATTTTCATTTAATATTTTATTATTTATAATTTTAAATTTATATGATTAATAATATATTTTTATGAAATATTTTATTTACTAAA
>JANIIA010000190.1:55147014-55165669 GCA_027478495.1 Erythroxylum alaternifolium | reverse complement strand
GTGCTGTTGATAAACTGAAGAAACTCATTCTATGCAATCCCTACATTTTGAGTTTGCCAGAAGTTCAAGGTGTAAGGGATGAGGTTATCCCCAAAAATGTTCAACATAGATAGGAAGCTTGTTACTTTTTAAAAATTGATTTTTACTCTTGATGGGAATACCAGTGATTCATCTGCATCTTCACTTTTCTTCTTTTCTTTTCCAAATTGATTTTTACTCTTGATGGGAATACCAGCGATTCATCTACATCTTCAATTTTCTTCTTTTCTTTTCCCAATTTTAAGATATCGTTTTTCCTAGTTAGTTTCGTGGTCTGCACAAATGAAAATTACTTCTTCCAAAAATTTTATTCGGGTCTTGTTTACTAGATAAAGCCTTGTTTTAGTATAATGAATGGGAACCATGATTTTTGGTTCTTGATTTTGTATGTCTCAGGTTTCAATGTAGTGATCGGGACAAATTGCTTCACATCTTAGCTTCTTTTGAAGCTGGAGCTTGTTCTAAAGAAAGTCTTGATATTTTACCAATTCCGTTGACATGAGTTTCAGATTGAAATCGTTTCTGGAGAAGGTATCTTACTATCTTGTCAGGGAATCTGCGGATTATTATATTACCCCTTTTCTGCTGTTTGCTCATAATATGCCTTCTTTCTGCTACTTGTGTTACTTTCTGTAAATTATGGGCATTGTATAGGCAATAGGCCGAGTTTATAGCATGATATTTTGGATGTTTTGTAGGTACATGAATTAGACTTCTATACAAATGCGAACTTCTTCTACGTAAGCTACATTTTGGTTGAAATTAGATTTGATGTTAGGATGGCTTGAACTTGATTAATTATCTGTTACTCCAAGCCCATATATGGATGAGCCTCAATATTTCTTGTGTGAGAGATATGGTCAATGAGAACCCTTTTTAGAAGTTCTAGCATTGTCAACATTGTCATATAGTTAATTTTTATTTTTTCTTTAAGCCTCTTTGAATGTGAAGTACTGAACTTTGATACTTCTGTTATGCTTTTGATTCGTTCTACTTATTGCTATTTGTCTTTTAATAGTTTGGTATCAAGTCTGCTGTTTCAAAAGCAGAGTTGCCCTAGAATTCTCTGTCTCCATATTCTTGAGTTATGTTTTGTTTTAATTTTAAAAAATTTTGAGCCTGCCAAGGTTAAAGATAATCCCAACGGAAGTTTCTAATTTGAAATATCATTAAAAACAGATGTTAAAACATATTTTCGCTTTGTCTTGACTTGCATGGTGTCTTTTTTCTTCAGGAATTCAATGCTGAGCACTTTGACTACTTGATAGCAATTGATGACAGTGAGTCCCAAGAGAAGGAAAAAGTTAATGGTGGGACTCTTGGTAAATCAAGAAAGTACAGAAAACATCCTGTAAAAGTTGGATATTGAATTTGGAGTTGTTAGCGGAATTGACTTAAAAAATGTACACACGGTAAGCTAATACTTTGGGTTTGATATTCAACTTATGGATCTGGTCTTCTTGCTGCAATTCTACAAACTGGTAATTTATAAATTAAACTAGACTTGGGTTTTTTCTAGGATATGATATAGCTAAGAAGATGTCAAGTCAAATGTTCCGTTTTCTTGCTCCGTTACATATTGTACTTTACCTTCTCGGATTGACAATTTCATGCATAGATTGTACATTGAAGTTTGTGTGCTTATTGAAAATATTATGATCTAGGTGCGATCTCATTTTCTTTAATGTTTAATTATAAACAAATGAATTATTTTTCTACCATTATTTGAGATTTTTATTAGCTTTTGATTTATTATACTAAAACTTTGCTACTCCATTTGATAAATTGCTTTCTTTTGCTGCTTGTCTACTAGTGGTCAAAATTTACTTAAGGTCATGTTTAATATCTTGTTCAACTTTTTTTCTTCGCTTCCATATTAAAGATATCTGATGTACCTCATAGTGACAAAGATGATAAGTCGTAACACATTGGCAAGGATGATGTATATGATAGTTTTGTGATTTGATCGGCCAGCATGTTACACACTTTAGTGCTATTTCTTTCTTTTTTTCTCCCTACCATGTAGGTGATAAATGATAATATGCTTTGAAGTCCTGCAGGATATATTCACAGAATTCGGCTTATTGAAAGAGCTAGAATGGATGCTTTTGTCTCTCTTGTGAGTTGGTTGCACAAAATGGAGACATAATTTTAGTTTGTGTTTGCATCTTATAAGTACAACCATTTCTTTATATTAATTAGGGTTGCACTTGCATCTGTTTTACTTCTTGATTGCTCCTTGATTTCTTGATACTGGATATGTTCCATTTCTTACTCACGTAAGAACTAGACTAGGAAGTATGTGTCATTTTCTAGACCCCTAGAAGCTATATGTTATACCCTTAAGTTCAAATGATAGAATTGTACAAGTGTTAATGAGGCTTAGCTAATGCTTGATATGCTAGATGACATGTTTACAAGGGAATAAGGCGAATTCTAATAGGCGAGACAAATGTGTAATCTCGAGAAAACTTAAGATAGGCGAGAGTTGGTATGCATTGATCTGGATTGGTGCCACTAAGTTGTTTGAAGTCTGGCAGTGGGTGAAGACACTTGAATTCAATGAGAAAGTCATAGAGCAATGTGATTGCACTATAAGTGTGCTTGGATATATCATGCACCAATATGGCTATGGCTAAACAAAGGCTCATTAAGGCACTTGTAGGTTCAAGATGCGATGATGTGGCGACATATGACAAGAACATGTAGTGGTGAGTTAAAGAAAGTGAAGCACTACCTTATAAAGTGGAGCACTTCTTCAAGTAGTGGGAAAGTTGTTTGGTGGTGTGGCAACAAAGTGTTACATGTTTGGAAACCATGTTCTCCATTATCTTAGTGGAGTTAGTGACCTAAGTAGTGTAACTCTTTTCTGACTAGGTGGAGTTAGTGGAAGAAGTGTTAACTCCTCACTAACTTAGTGGGTTAATAGTGAAAGTGGGTGATTTAGTTTACTTGGTCTCTAAATTCTTGTAAGTCTATATTAAGACATTCTATGTTGTTCATTTGAAGAAGGTAGTATAGACAATCATCTGCTTAGAGAGAGTATGAGAGCTTTGTGAGTAAGTCTCATTGCAGACTTTCTAGTAGAAAGGTCTTGGGTGTTTATTGTAAAAAATTTTCAGGAGGAAGTATCTCTAGTCCGACTTTGTCCTGAAGTTCATGAAACTATTGACAAAAACGATATCATTTTATTGAATGGGTGAAACAAACGAATTGACTAAAAACGTCATCACTCTTTTGAATGGGTGAGATAAAACTTGATTAAACTTTTCGAGCCTGTTCAATCTTGATTGGGTTTTAGGTCATTTGTTGAAGGAAAAAAAGGTCTGAGCTCGACCCGTTGTTATTCATACTCTTTGCTAGTCCAAATTGGTGGTAGCAATTAAAGCATTAAGTTCAATCATAAGATGTCACAAGGACTTTTTCAAGGAACTACAGAATTGAACAAAATTGCTTAATTCCTTGTGCGAAAATTAAATTTAAGTTCTTCAAGGCTTAACTCAGCATTCTTTCGTGATTGCCAACAAAATAACTCAACTCTTTTAGTTTTTGGCACAACATCAATCTTTTATTAAACTATTTTGCTAATAAAAAATACAAAGGGGCTTAAGATACTTCATCCTTGAAGCTCTTTACAAAGGATATTTAAGACCTTTCTATTTGAAGTTTATTATAATAAGACTTTTTTATAAAACTCAAAACTCATTCTAAGAAGATGATTGAATGTACTACATATTACAATGAGCAAAATATGATGCCTTTGTATAAACTTACAAGAACTTGGGGATCAAGTAAGTTAAATCATTCATCTTTCCTACTAACCCACTAAGTTAGTGAGGAATTGTCACTTCTTCAACTAATTTCGATTAGTTAGTAGGGATTACATCACTTAGACTGCTAAGTTCACTAAGATAATGGAGAGTATGGTTTGGGAAATGTTCCACTCTATTGCTAGAACATTGAATCACTTTTCAACTACTTGAATAAGTAATCCCTCTTTTTAAAGTAATGCTTCACTTTCTTTAGCCTACTAATCCATGTTCTTGTCATTTGTTGTCACTTCTTCGCTTCTTAAATCAACAAGTGCCTTAATAAACTTTTGGTTAGCCATCCTGCACATCTTAGTGCATGGTCCATTAAAGTAGACTCATAGTATAGTTGCACTGTTCTAGGAATAAGTTAAACAACAATCCAAATTAACTATATAATAAACCTCATAGATTTTCATATGTTTGGACTTAATTGGGGAAGTCATATGCCTTCAAAGCCTTGGATTTAGCATGAATTAGTTGTGTAAATCATATCTGGTCTCACATTCGAATCATGCTCATTGTCAAAGATTTTTGCCAATGTGCATGTCAATTTTCACCTAGCCTCGAGTTTTCATCGACATTGTTTATTTGCCTCGACTACTCGCAAGATTTCGTCTTATTCTCTCGTTAACATGTAATTTTCTTGTCAATTTGCATGTCAAGCATTTACTAAAGCTTGCAAACACTTGAATGATTTTGCCATTTGGACTTAAGGGTTTAATAAACCATCTCCACTAGAAGAATTCAATGCACTCATTGAAATAATCTGTGGACACTACTCCATGGTTGGTTTCCTCAAAGACCCCTTAGCAAAATTTTGAAGATAGGAGCAAGTCATGCTTTCCATCGGTAAATCTTCCACATACCAATTTTCTTCTCTGTCGAGTTTGCTTTTACTTGGATGCTCTTTCTCAATACTCATTGCTTTTGCTTTTACATGGATGCTCTTTCTCAATACTCATTGCACCCAAAAAAGAAATATCGGGGTACGATTCTTCCGCCGAGTTTTTGTCTCCTTTTCCTTGATCCTTCACGGCTAGAATTAATTTGCTCATCACCTACCTTTTTTTCAGCATGCATGAGCAAATTGTGGCCCCTTGCAAATGAAACAAGCAATTTCTTGTCTTTAGAAGAACCCTCTTACACTAAGAAGATTCTTCTACATTCTCTTTGCTTTTCTTCAAGTCATTCAGAGTTTCACCATTCTTTTTGTCTTTTTCGTTGGTCCTAATTAGTAGTGGCAATTGGAGATCCACCAAGTCATTTGCAACCGCTGTAGCACTAAGGAGCTCTTTTACATTTTGCCTCCAAAGCTTTACTTGTGCTTAACCCTGCAAACTACTTGTGAAGTTGAACATCTTGTTCTGTTTTTACATGTTTCATCTGTTCCTTGAGTGCTCTTTTAGTTTGTTGAAGTTCCTGCACTGAAACTTTAAATTGTTCCAACAAAAGAATCATACTCTTATCACCATTAGGGCTAGAGGACCAATGATTGCCTCTAATTTTGCAACCCTTCTTTTAAGATTGCTTTCAGTAGTCATTGATAGTTGATGAATAAAGAACCCTGCCTAGAGCTTTGATACCAATTGTCACGGGGACTTGTTAAGGGTATAGCGGAATTGGACAAATTATAAAAGTCTTTACACGCTCAAAGCCTAATTCGGCCTTCCACTGTGATCATTGACCAACAAAGCTGTTAGTTTTCAAATGCTTCATATTCACTTGTGTTTTAAGTGTTTCACTCACTCTCATCATACAAGTGTTTGCATAATTCAACCAAAAGATGAACAATAGAGAGATAAGGTAAAGCCAATTTGTTATCGAGCTATTCTCACAATGAACAACATAAAGAATTCTGAGATACTTTCTGCTTGAAGCATTACATTCAATCATCTGCTTAGAGAGAGTTTGAGAGTTACATGAGAAAATATGTTTACGGTGCTATGTCTGCTCTCCCAAAATATGAAAGGACAATTCTTGCATGATAGAATTGCTTCTGTTGAAGAAGCAAAGAGTTGATTCCAGAGTAGTGCTAGTTTGTTGTTTTTACAGGTCACTGCAAAGTGTTACAAAAGTTGCTGTCAGGGAAGCATGAGCTTGGGACTTGAGGAATGAGGTACTCAACTCTGAAAATTGTGTATGCCCGTTGCTTTTATGCAGTTCTTTTAACCTCTATTATATATGCATATGGATGTTATTTTGGACGTAGTTGGTACTTGTGTTTTTCAAAATCTTAGAACCTTTCATCACTGCTCTCATATGGTATCTGTTTTTTTCCCTAATGATCGCATTTGATAATTTAGGTTGAAAGCTCATTTCCAATTGAATCCATGAGACGTAGTTACTGCCATTTATTTGTCAGATGCGGCTTTTCTACTGAATTCTCCTCCGTAAGCTGAACACTGCGCATTTAATTGTATACGGATCAGATCTATTGAAGCATGACAAATTTCTGAGCAACTTCCCCCTCTGTCTTCGTGATGTGCCTAATTACCTGATTGATCCAAAAATTAAGGAAGCAAGCAAGATGGTCAAGATTGCACGAGCTCAATGGGAAGTAATAACTCTGCTTGTCGACAGGGATTCAAGAGAAAATTCAGGAAAAACAGAGACCCCCTAATGAATTTCTCTGCTATCAGTTGGCATTCCTTGAAACTCTCATCTACAGATTTTCAGCTAATAAAAAGTTCCAAGGTTAGTTGATTGCAAAAATTTCCAACTTGCGCTTACAAGTATGTTGGCAGGATTCAAAGAGTGCCGAGAAAGGTGGAGTGAAGAGATGGGACGAAAAAGAACGAGTTTTGTAGCAATCACTTGTATTAGGAACTAATAATTTATAGTAAATGTGCTGAAGTTATAGGCTAGTTAAACGTTTGCTTCTTTACAACAATGTTGTGGGTTAGTTACGTCGAGCTGCTTAATGTCACACGATGCCTGTGCTGCTTTTGTCTGGCTGTTGTACACGGCCATGTTTATGTCGTACACGCCGTCATGTTTGGACGTCTATAATACAATCTAAACGAGTAAATTTCAGCACAAGCCATTAATTTATAATTTTATCTCTGAATGTGGATCATTTATAGGTCTTTAAACTTCTAAATGTGTGATTATGGCACCCTTTTGAAGAAAAACTACAATAATCGGGTGAAAGGATGACAAATTGGTCCAAATTTGGCCTGGTTTGATTAGAGTTAATAAACTAAGTTAAAGTTGATTGTATTCGAATGAACAAGATTAACTGAGTTTAAGTTTAATTAATTCTAATAATTCTAATAAATTAGTTTGAGTTTTAGTAGTTTGATAGTCACGTGAAAAGAAAATACTAATTTTTAACATTACTTATCACGTAATTTATATTTACAAAAATGTTATTATTATTTTTAAAAAAAATGAAAATTTAAATGTTTTAATGTAATTTTTTAAAGTTTAGAATTACATAATTTAATAAATTATGAGTTTTTTTATAATTAACTCAAAGTTGATTATCCTTATAATTAATGAAACAACTTAATAATAAGAAGCTTTGGTACATGTTTCTTTATGGAGTGAAATTTTCTGTAACTTTTACCCAGGACCAACCCTGTGCCATTTATGTATAGCCATAAATTTCTATAGGTCCCAGCAAAATTTGCAGCTCTATATGCAGGGCAGATCATTTGTACCCCTTATTCTGTGCCCTTTATCTCTTTTTGATCTCAATCATCTAATTTATTGGACTAAGTAGGTACAGAATAAGGCGTACAAAAGATCTGCACCCCTGCATGTATAGAACAGAATTTGGTCTCGGATAAATGGAACAGAAGAATTGGTTCCGATTGATTGAGTTGAGTCGCATAGGGTTTTTCAAGACGAACTAGAAAAGGCCTAACTAAAGCCGAACTAACTAGCCTTGCCAACTTTGAAAGCTATAGGAATGGAAAGCTTCGGTGTGTTGTTGACCAATTTGGTGCCTCCGTTTCACCGTTTAGCTTCTCTTGTCTACAAAAACACTGCAATCCCATTTCGGCCGATCTCGCTTTACTTCAATGCCTCACCTCCACCACCATGCTTGTGGAGGAGGAGGCGCAGGACCAGGTCGTCATCAACGAAAAAGATGGTGGTTTTGACTGATGAAAAATTCGTTCTTGGGACGATATTGTCTTCTCTTTTCGGATTTCTTATTCTCTACACTTTGTATGGAACTAACTGTGACAATAAGAGGAAGAAGAGGATCGAAACTGGCTGTAACGACGTTGACGCTGCGGCGGAACGGAAAACGGAATGCCGCTCTCCGGAGAATGCATCCGGCTCCGACGTCATCATCGTCGGAGCTGGTGTTGCTGGTGCAGCCCTTGCTTATGCACTTGGCAAGGTAATACGTTTGTTCTATTGATCACCATGTCCAGCTCTGGGTAGTATCACAGCGTCTCAGATTTCAACGTTGATCAAGAAACCTATCTGCAGACCCAACCCTTTTATCCAGAAGCTTAAAGAAGCGTAAAAAGTTTTGTTATAATTTCCCCAAAAACATATTGCTTTCGATACTAAGATGGTCAATTGTTTGCAAATTTGCAGGATGGAAGACAAGTTCATGTGATAGAAAGGGACATGAGAGAGCCTGATAGAATTGTTGGTGAACTTCTCCAACCTGGGGGGTATTTAAAACTTATTGAACTGGGACTTGGGGGTAATGCCTTTCAGGCTAATAAACACATTTGCTTTTGTTCTTTGGACTTGAGGGTGATTGTTGAAATCTGGCGTGTTTGAGTTCTCATTCTCTGTTGAGTTATAGTGTGATCTGGGACATTTTTTTCTTCGGAAGTTTGCATCTTTTGTAGAAGTGTGACACTTGCTCAATTGCCGAGCAGATTGCCTGGAGGAAATTGGTGCTCAGCAAGTGCTTGGATATGCTTTGTTCAAGGATGGGAAAAGTATAAGATTGTCTTATCCTCTCGAGAAATTTCATTCAGATGTTGCTGGGAGAAGCTTTCATAATGGGCGTTTCATTCAGAGGATGAGAGAAAAAGTTTCAAGGCTTCCCAAGTATCGTCTCTTGATCCCTTACTCCTCCAAAATTGAAAATTACATGGTAGTTTGCTCTTTGTTCACTTTAGTTGTGTCTTGTAGTTCATCAAAATCTTGTTGTTCCTAATGTCTATTCCACATTTTCCATTTACTCCATTTCCAGGTTTTACTTTTACTAAGTGGTTATTAGGCTCTTTCCATGTTTTCACTTTCAATTTCATGTTTAGTGTACTGTTAGAGCAAGGTACAGTAACATGCCTGCTTGAAGAGAATGGAACTGTTAAGGGGGTTCAGTATAAGATTATGGATGGCAAAGAAATTAGAGCTTATGCTCCTCTTACAATTGTCTGTGATGGATGTTTCTCCAAAATGCGCCAAAATCTTTGCAATTCAAAGGTAACATTACACCAATCCTTGACAAACATTAATGCAGTCATGGTTAGTTCTAATATCTAGTTACATAGAGATCACCCCAACATTATTTTACTTTGGTAGGTAGACGTCCCTTCTTGTTTTGTGGGTTTATTACTTGACAACTGTCAACTTCCATTCCCCAATCATGGGCATGTTATTCTAGCTGATCCATCCCCGATCTTGATTTATCCAATCAGTAGCACACAGGTTCGCTGTTTGGTTGATGTTCCTGGTCAAAAACTTCCTCCCATAGCTAATGGTGAAATGGCAAAGTATTTGAAGAACTTGGTGGCACCGCAGGTATCTGTTTAGTACTAAGTCTATCAAATGGTTCTGTCCTGTTAGGAAAACAATGACTTATTGTATACCAAAACATGATCTTGGATTTCAATTAGTGATCTATAACATCCCCAACAACTACTAATACCTGGTTTCTGTATCATTTGTCCTCTTTGTTGACTTATGTTAGATGAGTCATCGGTTGAGGTTGTAACAAGTATATGTTTCAGATTCCATTCGAGCTTCATGACTCCTTCATATCTGCAATAGATAAAGGCAATATCAAGACAATGCCTAATAGAGGAATGCCAGCTGATCCCCGTTACACTCCTGGAGCTTTTCTTCTGGGTGATGCTTTCAACATGCGTCATCCATTAACTGGTGGTGGCATGACCGT
The DNA here is from genome assembly GCA_027478495.1 of Erythroxylum alaternifolium. Taxonomy (NCBI): domain Eukaryota; kingdom Viridiplantae; phylum Streptophyta; class Magnoliopsida; order Malpighiales; family Erythroxylaceae; genus Erythroxylum; species Erythroxylum alaternifolium. The sequence goes on along the minus strand of JANIIA010000190.1, from coordinate 55,155,724 downwards.
GACACTTTCTGACATTGTTATCCTCCGGGATCTTTTGAAACCACTGCATGATCTTAATAATACAGCTGCTGTGATTGACTGCCTTAAATCCTTCTATACATTGCGCAAGGTAAGCTAAACCTTAATCCTGTGTTAAATCCTTCTACTCTGCACAATGCTATTGTAAGTCAAATTTCAAATGTCTGAGAACGCATGTGAGCTTAAAAGGGTCATTTCTAGGGGCAGATAGTACATTGTGTGATATCATACACTGCTAATTTACAATAGACCTGTTATAACATTGAAAACATAGTTTGGTATGATTTGCTTACCAAAAGATTTAGATAAGACAAGTTTAAAGGGGAAAACATGAAATTGGCTTATGAACTTATCATCTTCAACTTATTATCTCTTAATGTTGTGTCTTGCAGCCTGTGGCATCTACAATAAATATCCTAGCAGGTGCATTGTACATGGTGTTCTCTGTTCACCATGATCAAGCAAGGAAGGAACTGCGTCAAGCATGCTTTGATTATCTAAGTCTTGGGGGTGAATTTTCATCCGGACCTATGGGTTTACTCTCTGGACTAAACCCATGTCCATTGAATTTGATCTTCCATTTCTTTGGTGTAGCAATATATGCTGCTGGTCGCCTGCTACTTCCTCTTCCTTCCCTCCAAGGAATATGTACTGGAGGTAGAATAATTTCGGTAGGAAGTTCTTATTCCTCTTCAATTCGATGCTTATGAAAGCACAGATGAGCTTCTAGTAATCTTTCCATTCCTCCTCTCATTATGCATGGACCTTCATTGAAGGTTGTTATATCGGTTCTAAACACAATTTTCTCCACAGCGATTACCATGATCTGCTATTCGAAACTTATACATATACGTAAATCACTGAATCTGGCTGGTTAGGTACAGGATTAACTTCAGGCACAACAGAAAATGCATAGCAATTCAGTTCCTTCTATTGTAAACAGTCATGCATTTTTAAAGTCCAAGAATTTGACACAAAATTTGATCTCTTTGCTTGAATGCAACTATTCTATTTCATTTAAACTAGAAATGGGAGTAAAATAAAGGGAAGTAAATTCTAGTTCCTTGTAGTTATGACATTGAAAATTGTCTTTTCACTTAGTGGATGTACTTTCATATGAGATGTCCTTTGTGGAACAATTTAGCTAACCATCTACAGACTTGACTAATAATTCCTGTAGAAATTTGTTCGAAGCAGCTGCTATTGGCCTTTGTATTCTAGCATATTATAATTTTTGAAAGTTTGAATTGGGCTCTTGAGATTTGAAAGGAATCAAGTCAGTAAATGAAGTTTGAGTACTATCCTGATCCTGATTGCACGAAATCCTCTTGTACAGACTGCGTTGCGTATTATTTTCCCAATTATCACAGAAGAGGGAGTTAGCCAGACGTTTTTCCCACTTATCGTTCTGGCGCTTCAAAGAATTACTGTTAATGAGTACCTCAGATGGTGAGGTGCTGTAGGTGCTTTAGAATATCTGAAATTAGAAGAAATTGATCCAGAAAACAGGGAATATACTGAAATGGATGAAGATCATACAGAGAGTACTATAACAGGTAAGGTCTTCATTACTTCCCTTGTGTTTCCAGTAATATTCAGTGATTTCTGCTACGCACTCATGTATTATTAGTTCAATGAATGGCTTAAAGGGCATTTGCCAACTTCTAACTAGCTTTGCTTTGCAATAGAATCAGCTTCTACAGCCTATATTGAGAGCCTAGGACTAATGGTTGATCTGCTAATATGATTCACCACGACTGTGTTTCATCAACCAACTACTTGCCGACCACCTGTCTTCCTCACCTGATTTAGATAGTTCTTTGCTTGCCTGTACCAAAAACATTTATATTTAAAACACTTGTATCAGTTGGTTTGTCATAGTGAAAATTCTATCACGTCTGTTTCTGCAGTGGCCTACCTGAATCACCATGATTCTTATAGGGTGTTCATTAAAACAACCATTGTTTAATCATTTTTTCAGGGAAAGAAACAACAAGAATTGCAGTCACTTTGATCAAGTAAACGACAGGTACGACCGGCCGTGACCACGACAGCCATTAACGAGTTTGGCAACATCATCCCCAAGTCTTTATGCTCTTAAGAATTTTAATGGATATCCAGTGATAAGTTTCAAGTGAAAGTTACGCTGTCTGTTATCTCAACCTTAGCTTATTGATCTTATCCTGTGTTATAATTTTCTTTTATAAATATTAATTAATCTTATCAAACTATAATCAAGTAATTGGTGCAAGAATTAGGATTATGAGTCCGTGTCTATAATCTAGTGATTGATGGTATTATGTAGTCTTATTCCTAGTTAGTAAAGAAGGTGTTTTCAAATGATCTTGACAGTAATATCGTAATTGAGCGGGATGCAAAGTTAAAAAATTAAAACCTGATATAACTACTAAAATTAGAGTAAAAAAAAGTTTATATCAGAATATTGAAAAACTTTTTTCTTATCATTCATTTTATAAAGAGAAATATTATTATTTATCTCCAGTTAATCATATGATTACTAACCATAATTAAACAATTCAACTAGTTTAGCTAATTCAATTGTAAAAATTTTGAATCGTCTAATTTTTCTGTTTTATTTATTTTAATAGCTCTTGTTGCTAGAAATTGATTAATGTATTAATTAATTGGTTAATTTAGTAAATTAATGAGTTTTTATAAACTAAAATAAATAAATTAGTTTCCATTTAATAATTTTTTTAATTAAATTTTAAATTTTATTTCAAATTCTTTAATTTTATTTAATCTTTAGCCGGTTTTATAACGGTCTAATACCGTTTATTACTAATATCAAACTCTTATCATCTGCAAAACTTATTTCTTCTTTAACATCAATTTATGCAGCAATTAGATATTGACTAATCTTAATTTAAACACATGCAATATATAAGAATTCTAATCTTATGAATCTTAACACTTTCCTTACATTTTTGTATATATCTCCCAACATATTTACTAATCTTAATTTAAACGCATGGAATATTGTAGAATTCTATCTAATCTGAATTCTATCTAATCTTATGAATCTTAACACTTTCCTTACATTTTTGTCCAACTGCTTCTTTGGCTCCAAATAAACAACTGGAATACGTTACGTGATTAGCATAGCCATAACAAGATATAGGCATTTCATATCATCATGTAGAAATTTGCCAACTTTGCTGAATGTCTATTGTAAAAGGGAGAAGGGATGTTTAGAAAAAGCAAATGATCTAAATAAACGAATTTACGTCTATCATGTTTGGATGATTGCCATATTCTCTATATGGGAGGAGAAGTGAAAGGGTCTTCTAAATGTCTCAAGTATATCGAACTGGTTGGTATAATCAGAGATCAAATTCACATTAACCAACTTAAGTTTTATGAATATATATTCGAGATATAATCAAATTTCTATGCATCAACACAATCGAAAAGAGATCACAGCCTTAAATTTCCTTGATATGAGTTGGCTTCACAAATCTGGGAAGGAAAAGAGGATCATCACCTCTTCTTTTCAGACTTTGAATCACATTGAGCCTTTTTTTCTGTTCCCGTACAATATGATGCTTAATTGCCTTTCACATCAGAGACAAATGGAACTAAAGAGACCAGTATGTCTCGCGTTGGACTTGTAGCAGCCACGCTCTTCCCACGCCATGAGAGAATTAGTTTTCAGTAGCAGCCACACTGATCTTCCCACGCCATGAGAGAATTAGGTTTCAGTTTCTTTCAAGACATTTAAATAGTGGTCCTACTTCCTTTTAAAACTTCATGAGTAGTTTCATAGTGACATTGAGAATTCAAATATGTATAGATATGTCTTATTCTATACACCTATTAATCGTAACAAGTAACAAAGTTTAAGTTTTCTTTTTCTGGTCGGTCGATAAATCTTTATCAGGCTCTACCTTTGGGGGCTCGCAGTGAATATTTTTCCTCAACTGTCGAAGTCTTTGCCGGCCACAGAGTAAGAGAATTTGAAAGAGCAGTGCATCTCAACAAACAGATGCTAGTGTATAGCCCCAATTCCTCGTATCTTCTGTGGAACCATATCCATGTCGATTGTAAGTGAAACTGCGTTTTTTTTTTTTAATCAATAAGGTGCTTGCAATATTATGCTCCATTGTACTATAGTATTGTTTAATCTCAGTAGTGCATGGAAAGTTTTCACTAACAATCAATGTTGACTTTCACCTTTTGTCACTTTATGGCCTCTAGTCTATGATGGCTTGAAATTAGGGGACTAGAAGTCATGATCTTTTCGTTTTTTTTTGGTTTAATAATCAAAACCTTGACTTTAATTAAGCTTTAAGGATGTACAACTTTAGTAAAATTATAAATTATTATCTCCAATGTTTTAGTGCTTCAATTAAATTCAGACCACTTAAATTAAAATGAGCTTAAATTAAAATTAGTTCAACTGATCAAGGATGATAGTTATAGTCATTAAACTCAGGCCGATCAGAAAGTGCAACGTGCACACTTGCATTAAATGAATATAATGCCTTATTGTCGACTGTTTGTTCCCGACATCTGCTCAACAAACAAAGACTTTTGCATGGTTAATCGTATTCAAAGGTGAGGGACGGACTTGGGGTAACGCTATTGGTGCAGACACACAGAGGTACGGAGCATACTCGTAGACAACAGGTATGAAGTATACTCGTAGATGAAACGCAAGGGTTAGGTGAGGTTTAGAACTACACATTTATGAAGCTTTGAAAGCGAATTCTTGTGCTGGACCACTTATTGGTTTATTGCGTATAATCACTCGGATGATTGTACATTTATGCAATATATTGAAGAAATTTTTTATTTTATAAATATATACATGTTTTGATGCCAAACCCAAGTTCAATCTCTCACGGAACTCAAGAATTGATCAATGCAGAATCGCTCTGCAACGTTGGAGTCACACCAACAATAATTCAAGAGCTTGGAATGAGCAACCTTTTTTCGTCTCCTCTTTATTATTTGTTTTAAATATCAAATCCACAATTCAACTAGGAAAGCAAAAGCAAAATAGGAAAATTAAATTAAGAAGGCAATAATCTCGGAAGATAAAACAGAATGGACCAAAATAAAAAAAAAAACAAGACGTGAACTTCCAAACTCCTTTGCTGCTTCGTTGCTTACGGATTATCATCACCTTCCAGATTTGTTTCCACGTCCATATCTATATCCATATTTTCATCGTGATTTGCATCATGTTTGTTTAATTAAAATATAAAATAAATATATTTTATAAATAAGGTTATGATGAGATTCATATTAGAATTACATATTATTTCTAAATTGTTTCCAATCACTACAATATTAAGATAAGGAAAGAATTAAAATATATTATATTTTTTATGGAGAAAACATTCAATATCGGAAATTACACTAGATAAACATCTAAATAAACATATGAGTGTTAGTTAAGAGAATATGTTTGCTAAGTTAGTTTGATATAAGAATTACATAAATAATATTACTCGTGTGGTTATAAAAATATTCATTATAATAATTGTATTAATAATCGTTTGACTTAGAAATTTATTTTCATAGTACGTAGAACCTTTCTTTATCCAGAGTAACTCGAGTGGTATTTAAATATAAAATGAAATATGTGGAGATAATTAAGTGATCAATATATGATCCATCACGTTTAAGTAATTAATGAGAATATTTTACTATTCTTAATTAGTATCGATTTGAAAATTTTTCATCTTAAGTGGAAAGATAGTTAAAAAATACTTCTCAAATATTTTTAATTGAATCAACTACTAAAGATGGAAAACTAATATAATTAGATTTAAAAACTTAATTCTATATGTCATGTTTGACTGTAATATTATATGATGAAAGGATTAGATTATAAAAAATCATGTATTAAAGATAGGTCAAAATTACTTTCATATTCCTAATATTTGATTGGTTATAGTACAAGGTTAGATGCATATGAAAGTAATAAGATAAAAATTTAGAATTATAATTTATATTTATTTTCAACATATTCAAAAGTTTATATGTCAACGATTAAAGAAAGAAAAATAATTTAATTAAGTTAAATTTAATTGTAAAATTTAAGACACTTTAAAGTCTAATTTAAATATTTAAAAGATATGCATCGATATTAAATATTATGTATTGTTGAAACTTTTTTATTTAATTAGAGTCAATATATTTTTAATTAAGTTAAATTAGAATTAAAATTATATTTTTAATTAAATTATTGAAAATTCTATCTCTATTATAAATATGGATGAACTTTACAAAAGTTAGCAATCTTGACATACTCCCTCTCTATATTACTTATAAGATTCTCTCAATTTGTTTGTGAGAATATTGTTAAAAGTTAGATAATTGTTCAACTATATCATTTTTAAATTGGTAAGAAACAGTGAAAAAAAGTCAAAAGTCAAATTTTATAATTTATTATTCATAATTTATTATGTTTATAAAACAATTATGTCATTAAATTAAAATAGTTTTAGGTTAGGAGAAATCATAAAATTTTTTAATTTTTTCTATTTACATTGATAATATTAAGTGTCGATTTTCTAACACCAACTTCTTCCTAGCTCTAAGGAGAGTCCTAAAATGATGTTCTTTTTATAATGATAAGTAGAGAAAGGAAAGGAAGTATCAATGATAAATTTCGATCAATGAAGTTCTAGGACAATTTTGATGAAAGGGGTTCATGATGGCAAGCAAAATAAACCTGAAATGTGACTGATAAGCAGAGGAGAATGATCGAAGTTTTAAAGAGGCTGACATTCAGGTTAATCAGATGATTCATTGGCAAATCTGACAAGATTCTCATTTGGACATTGTCCTAATATATGGATTAAATGTGTTTCATAATAACGAAAATTACGAACTGGTTTGTGTCCAAAAATAAATATATAATTTTATATCTTTTTAAATTAGAAACACTCTTCTTTCTAATAAAGAAGTTAATTTAACACTAGTACCAATGAATATAAGGCCGAATTGGAGTTCAATCACTATATATACTAATTACGGTCTCAACTTATTACATTGCCATCGATATGAGAGGCTATCACTTTTAGTTTTATATTTACTTGGACCTTTCTATCTTTGCTATTGGGTTTATATATAGTTTGTTCACATTACCAGGTTTTGGGTTAATTAACTTACTAGTTAAGAAAAGAAGGAACGAGGTGAGGACACATTCACAAGTCACAACCTAATACGATCACTATTAACATCATTAATTACTGTCATAATTAAAAAGCTAAGTGAGAGAGACTAAGCTTTTTGATAATAGCTTTGCAAGTTTACAAGTAGCAAATGGGATGTTGACATTTAAGGGTTTTAATTGGAGGTGTAATAGATATTGATGGTTACACTTGATTAAACTACTCTAAAGGAGAGGAATATCCATAGGCACCTTAATTTTTGTTTTATGTTTCTCTCAGTTGCAAACTACAAATTGAATACCACCGTCATGACACAAGACAAAAGCAATTGAGAAGTAAAAATTGTTCTATGCTTGTTTATATGTTTGAAGATCAAAATTGGGAGTGACGAAGGCAACCCTTTTTTTTTTTTTTTTGCCTTTTTGTTATGTGGTGATTGGATTACGTCCTTGATAACAACTTGCTGAATAAACACCAAATCTAGAGCACTAGTTAATGAACAACTATATAATATTAAAGCAATAGCGCTCTTTATCATCAAAATTAAAATTTATAAAGTTTGGTAAAGAAAAAGTGTGGAAGGGGTGGAGTGTACCTTAGGAATATATATAAACCGAAGATATGATTATGCTACTCGTGATAGATTCTTGTCCAACATTTCAATTTTAGAATTTAGTAGGCTATATGTTCTATATTATTTGAATGGAAAGTTGGCATTTGGAAATTAATTAAATAAAGTATAAACATAAGGATTTATTCCACTAAACCTTGTCAATATAAATTACTATCTTTTTAATTATAAAAATAAAAATAAAATAGTCACTCATTAGTAATTTTATGAATTATTTGACGTAAGTGAGTCTATTCTATATGACAATTTATGCCAACAAAATTAATTGCAAAACATTGATGATAAAATTATATTTACAATAAATTAATTTTGCATTTAATTAATATTTCATATTTTATCAGTATTATAAAATTAGATAAAATATCAAATTTATAGTTTAATTTATATTAAAGTTGATTAAGTAATTTGATTTCACATTTTGTGGCTTGCTACTTTTTAATCCTATTTAATAGGATTTGATAGACTTTACCTGGTCCTGACTTTTGTAGGATGAAGACTAAAATTGTGATATTGTGTTGATGCAGTGCTTTGATCCTACCTATACACTTTCTCAATAACAATAATAGTGAATTGATATATCACAACAATGTCACGTTTTATGCACATTTTACTTGATCTTATTCATACGAGGAAGGTGAAATCGCAACACCCCAAAGCAGTAATCAATATCCATAACACACATATAAATCTAGGTTGGAATTTCTAAAGATGGTTATCCATTGATATTAAAGTGGTTCTTAGTGCTATATCCAGTGGCGTATTCTAAGGTCCACAAAGAGGGAAATCATTGGGGAATAGACACAGAGCAAAAGGTTAATGAATGAATGGAAAGATTAATATCCCCAACACGTGAAATGGGTTGAAAGTCATGTGGAAAACAATGTTAATGTAATGACAATATTTGCATATCATG
>JANIIA010000190.1:55136253-55146924 GCA_027478495.1 Erythroxylum alaternifolium | reverse complement strand
ATAAATTTTCAACTCAATAAAAAACATATATTATCCTTTCACTGTTTTAGTTTATTTTTATTATTTATTATTTTTATTATACTAAATTTGGTTCAACCCAATTGACTCTAGTTTAACACATCTTTCAATTTAAAAAATATGTTAATCTAGAATTTCCTTGATCCGGCAGTAGTCCAAACTTCAAGTGAGGGTTTTGTCTTGGTCCAACAAAAAAGAAAAAAGAAAAGAACTTGGAATGCTTAAAATATATAAACATGCCCATCGACTGTGTAAAATCTGAAAGCACCATATAATTAAAAGAGAAAAATTGGAAGTTAGTTGGGCGGCTAATTTTTTTGAAGTAGGGTTGAGTGATTCAATAGCGGGTACCACTATACAGGGACCACATTTGGGTACTATTCGTCTCTGCTACTTTCAAACATCTAAGTGTAAGACATGGATTTGGACACGAAGACAAGATCAGAACAACACAATTTGCTTTAACACTAGTTAAACGACTAAGCTTTTTACAATAACATATGCTGCCGGTTTCACAAGAACCTTCTGAGTTTCTAAAGCACCCTTTTCCAAAATCTTCAGAACCCCATCATATATAAATCTATGACACTCCTTGCTTTTGCAGCCTTTTGACATAAATTTACACAGACTCTAGAGACAGAAAGAGGGAGATAGGTTGCTCTTAGTTCCTGTTTTTTTAAACTTTAATGAGATTGATCTTTTATTTATGTAGATCAAAGTTTATGAAGCGATTAACGATGGAGTTGGTTCGGTCGTAATAATATTGCATGGCCATGCAGACGTGAATTGTTGCTGCAGTTGCCGGAACATCAAAACTTGGCGTATGCCCAACAGCTTTCGTCGGAGCACACTGTGTTCAGACTGGAGCCGATCGTTTTCTGCCTGTACACTGTGGCAGTGGAGAAGAACGTAACGCAACTTGTTCGTAAGTTCTCGGTTCTCCATCCTTAGCCGGTGCATCTGGTTCCTTAGGTTTTCTAAGTGCCTCTGTTTTCTCATCCGTGAACGCCTAGCCGATTCCCGGTTCGAGATCATACGCCTCCGCTTCCGCTCGTCTATATCGGAAACCGCCCGGCTCGGATCGTCAGAGCAAGAGTTCGAATTGGCAGGGTATTGATCCGACCGGTTCGGTTCATCCGAACCCAAGTTGGAACCAACAGGTTTAGTTGGTGAATGAGGAAAACTTGAAAAGAATTCACAGGAGTCCCACGGTGTGAACCCATTTTCAAATGAGGAAAAAGGGTTTTCCGGCACCGGAACGGCGGATAAGAAGGCCGGAGTATTGGACAGCATGACCATAGAAATGCTTAATTAGAAACTAAGGGAAGGAGGAGGAGGAAAGGGAAGAAACGTAGCGTTGGAGTTCCGTATTTATGGGCAAATTCTAGGGATATTAGTGGGACCCACATGAGGGTATTTTCGTCTAAACTCGTATTTCTTCTTTGATTAGACCGTATTTGTACAGGGATTGGCTTTTTCAGTGAGTGGGCTTAAGTGTTAACTCAGCTTTTAAAAGGGGCATGAGGTGACATAAGCTGGTGGGCCCGGCGAAAGATTGGTTTAATTAGCTTAGTCACGAAGCAACAGATGACATGGGTTCCACGCAAGACACGTGGCCTCTCCCAGTTTAATGAGCGTGTGGGGAGCCAATAGTTTTGGAAAGTGCTGACGAGGATCCACGTGTATGGCTCGGCTAAGAGTAGGCTAGGCTAGACTAAGCTTGAGGGACATGGCTCATGGCTAGGCTATAATCAGATAATCACACTTAGTGGTCTCACTACAACATATGATAAGAAGAGAAAACCGTAGTATGTGAAAAATTACAATGATTAAAAATTTGAAATTGATTGAGTAATTTCAATTATAAAAATTTAATCCATTAATTTTTGGGTTTTGTTTACTTTAATAACTATTATTATTCATTAATTAATTAACTAATTTTTGTAAATTAATCGATTGTTATAAACTAGAATAAACTATTTGATTTTTATTTATTATTTTTAACATTAAAATTTAAATTATTTGATGTAAAAATAATTTCCTTCTTCAATTTTATTTTAAAATTTTAAAATTTATTCAATATTTATTATATATCAATTTGATGATGGTACTAAACCTTTAAACTTTAGACCTCTAATTTTACCGATTTAATTTTCAATCGTATTTTTAGACATTGATGATTGTAATCCTAAGTTTAGTCCAAAATGATTTGTACCACATTGGATAGAATTTTTTTAATGCAGCTTTATGTCTTTAATAATATTAATTTCTTATCAATATTCAAGAATCAATTTAATACATAAGAGCAATATACAAAGCATTTTTTTATTATATAAAAAAGTGATGTTTGATTGTTTCTTTGGTTAAAAAGGATAAAGTAAACACTCTTAATTAAAGTTGATCTATGGGCTATTGCTTTTAAGTGACGTCTGATTTACCTTTTCTATGGATTTTAATAGTTTGTGTGGGGGAAATTTAGAGAATGACAGTAATTTGAAGAAAGAAACCTAATCATTCACTATAGCAAACTCCAAGGTAAGACGGAAAGCAGGTTTAGCTTTTCCAGTAACTCGTGAAGGAAAAGTAAGAAAGTCTTTTAAATGTAAACCATTTCACCACATGTTTGGATAAGTGACACATAGTGGATTGTCTGCAGGAACGCTCCCATACAAATTGCTGGACTTATTTGACAAGTTGGGTGTGCTGGGAGCTTGATTAATTGAAAGAGACAGTGATATTATGCCAACTTATGATTATTATATCATTTTTTCTTTGACAAATATAATAATTGATACACATTAAATAAAATTTTATATTCATGTAATAATATATAAATTATATATTTTAAATTATTATTTAATATAACGATAATTTAAAATTAAGTGATAAATTGAATTGAAGAGATTAAATTCAAAATTAAGATTTTAAGCATTTGGAGCATTATTGGACATCCCCTACCACCCCCTAAAAGACATGATTATTACACTTCTTGATTATGTTTTGAACTACATGGCTGCACTCCAAATTAAACTTAGTCAAAGTGGATGTTCTCGCCGAAAGGCCTTGAAAAAGGAAGGTACTTACAAATCCTCAAGAGGCTGCTGCTGAATCACAATGAGAGGTGTGTAGAATCCAAAAGCCTCAAGGATGTTTAATTTCTTTTTTCTTGGTTCAGATGTCAGATGAATTATCACGAGTACAAATTAAGGCCAAAGTTTTTGGGGGAAAGGGAATCTAATAGCTCACTAGAATCATCATTGAAGTAAGAAAAAGCAGCTCAGAAAAGGAAAAGGAAGAACGCTATTAAATCTTTTGATTTGGTTGTGCACAACAAATGGCGAGCACGAGGCCGACATTAGAATGTATAATATGCTCCAATTGTAATCATAAATCATGGCCAAAAGAGCTCATGATATGCTCATATACATTTTATAACATGGAGTCATATATATATATTTGAGGAAGAACATGGAGCCATATTTATTCTGTGCTCAGAACTGCAACGACCATATAACTTCCTTTGTTAAAAGCTGGAATTGGTTGGGAGCAAGATTCCCATCTTTGCTTTGTATAGGTAAGTGCTGAAACTTGGGAGATTGAAGCTAATCAGGCCTCATGTGAAAGACACCAACATGATAAAAGAGTACTCTCGCCACCATTTTGGTGGGGGACTGAATACAAAAGAAGTAAAAGGCGACAATCCTGTACTGCTCAATTTTCCATAACTAGTCATTTCTTTGGACATGGGTTTTGTATAATTGCAAAAGAATGGGTATAAAGAACGTGCATGCAATTCACGGAGGCTAATAGGACAAAACGTAAAGGACCAGCACAATGTCTTCTTTTATCTCTCTTTGAGTTTTCAACACTGGAGCAGAATGTTTACACATTTGTAAAGAATCTTAAAGGGCTAACTTTTACTTTTCGTTGTTAGAGGTCCTTTTAATGGCGGGACACCAGCTTCCAATGCTTGACCCATACCTACAGCACGTGTAAAGACTTGAAGAAAAAGAATCGTCAGCTCAAAGCTGCAGAACTGGAACCATTAACAAGCTAAGCTCGATCTGGGTCATTTTCATTTCTGGAAAGAAGCAGCCTGGAAACATCAACCATCTAGACGTATTAGTATAAGAAAAAAACAACTATACGTGTGTGATCGTCGACATTGATAATAGTTGATAATGTAATTGTAGAATTAAGATGTAGAATTTTCTTTCTAGGAGATTCAAGTGATAAGGATTATTAAAATTTAAAAAATATTTTAAATATTCCATTACAGATTATTATTATTATTATTATTATTATTATGATATATTCCATAGTTTAAATCAGATTTAATAAATCATTTCCAAATAAGATGTAAATTTTTATACAATTCAAAGTAGTGATGCAAATGAAAGATTGAGCCTCGTATATATGCATGCCACCTCCACCTGTAGCAGTAGTCTGGAGACCCTACTTTTTATCTGTCTTTACATTCTTTATAACACTAGCTAAAAGAAATTTGGATAATCCCTATTACATAATTGCACAACTTTTTCAAATTGACCATACCTGTGTGCTTCTTGTTCATTGGCCGGCCTTGTAGTGGTTCTACTGTGCACGTATCAGGGTAGTTGTACAGAGCGCATTTTGGACTTCTCTAGCTAGCTACTTTAACATCTTTCGTTCCCTTCTACTTTCTACAATAATTTTCCTTCCATTTATATTTTTCAGATATTTTTAATTAGGGGCCATCACATGTAACTTTTTGTTTACAGTAGATATTCTTAATTACTTAGGGGCGTCACGTACTATTAAATTTTCCAGACACTTAAGTCATCAGTTAATGGAGCGATGAATATTTGTGAGGACTTTAATTGCTGTTAAACTTGGATCTTTATTAATTCCCTGGTTTCTACCTGTCTCCTCACTTTCTTATCTTGATGTTGAAAGAACTCGCAAGCGTGGATTCTTCCACGGTTGAAAATTAAGTAATGCTTCCAAAAATTAAAATGCGTGTGTAAGAAAATAAACTTATGGTTAAGTGGAATTTTACAGGTGCTTCAAGGCTCCAAATCTGTCAATTTATTAGGAAAGTGACGTAGCCCAGTTATCATCAAGGCTACTAATTAATTGGATACTTCTGCAGACAGATTGTGAGTTTAAACTTATCTAATTCTCTATTTTTCTTAATCATTTGAACTTTCAGGAACTTGTCTGTGATCTTGGCATCATCGTGTTCGACTTCCCAAAGATGACACGGAATGCATGTAAATTGTCAAGCAATGAAAGAACTAACATTATGTAAAACAATTTCATTGAAGAAATGTCACTACAACAAAACTAACTTTTAGCTACCTTTTTTTTTACAACGATTTGAAAATCGTTGCTAAAAGTTAGTTTTTGGCAACGATTTATGAATTTAGTCGCCATAAGTCCAGCTTTTGACGACGATTTAATGATTCGTAGCTAAAGGAATATCTTTTGCGACGGTTTGAAATTTTTTTCGCCAAATGTGGAAAATTTAGTACGATTTGAGAATTTCGTCCCCAAATGTTGAACATTTGGCATCAATTAGCACAATCTTTTCTTAATCTTCCACATTTGGTGACAAAATCTGAAATCGTCTCTAAATATTTGAACTTTTAAAAAAATTAATCAATAACGAGCGACATCCACGTTTCGTTTTAAACGAAAACTCCATCTTCATTCTTGTTCTTCTAATGTCATCTTCCTCTGCATTTTGTGTTCTCTCCTTGTGTTCTTCCATCACTTGCCATCTTTGTTGTTGTCAGTTGAGGTATGTTTGCCATCCTTTGCACTCTAGCTTTTCTTCTAATGGTGATGTTGTATTTGAGTGTTGTTTTCTATTGAGTTTTATGTTCAATTCGTGTGTGTTGTGTTTTTCTCGATCTTGAATGTGTGTTATCATAATAATGAAGATGATGAGATGGGTAGAACGCCCATAATGGGTTGATTGAAGTTGAATATAGATTAGGAAGGTTGTTTGAATACTGCCTATTAAGTGTTCGATGAAAGTTCTGTTAGAAATTGTTTTTGTGTTGTGATTTCTAATTTATGCATTTGCTTCTAATTAACCTACGTTATTATTTAATTCATTGCCTCACGAGGATTACAAGAATGGATTGTTAGTTTGGTTACTTCAATTGAGAGGAGGCATGGCCATTTTTTAGTCACTAAATCAATCTAGATTGTTAAATTTATGTTGTCATGCTTATGCTTGGTTATTGGGGTTCATTTGCCTCTCACAATAGTTTTTTGAGTTAAAATTGTAGGCTATTATTAAAATTTTTGCTGGAAACGGTGTTGGCAAAATCTTTGTTGGCAAGTAAGTATTGTTATAACTTTTTGAAGGCTGTTTATTAAATCACTCCAATAGAGTGGATAATCTGCAACAACTTGACTATTGTAACCATATCTGTATTGTAAATATAAGGTTAATTTGTAACAAATTAAATTTCCCAATTCGCAAATAATTTGGGGATTAAGATAAATAATTTGGGCATTCTTAGTGTCGTTGAAACTGAATTTATTTTACGTTGTTAATTGGTTAAGCCTTTTGTGTTTTTGTTTCTCCAAATACCTTTTCTCCCACTTGGTGGAGCTCCATTAGCTATATGCCTGTGAGTTCTATAGATTTTTTGGACAGCCATTATCTCTTGAATTTTGTTTAAGAATTATTATCTCTTGAAAATTGCAACTCTTGAAACTATTGATAAGTAAAATGTCATCGTTCATAGGAAATGCTTCATTTCATTACCTTGAATGATATTTGTGCTCTAATTCTTCTAACGTGAAAAAGTGAACTTTATTCAATTTGTTCATGATTAGGAAAGTATTTGAACAATAATAGACGTACTTTGCACAAAATTCAGTAGATGTAAGAAGATTAAGTTTTATATATGTGAATCTGTGTAAACCATTAAAGATGTGACATGACAAGCTACGGAATCAGAATACAAAACTGTTTCTTGAAGTGGAAGAACTCAGAATGGGCAATTGACAGGGGTGGTGGTAGCAACTAGTTGACCTTGTAAGGGCGAAGGCA
Organism: Erythroxylum alaternifolium; assembly: GCA_027478495.1. Lineage (NCBI taxonomy): Eukaryota > Viridiplantae > Streptophyta > Magnoliopsida > Malpighiales > Erythroxylaceae > Erythroxylum > Erythroxylum alaternifolium. The sequence continues at coordinate 55,139,855 of JANIIA010000190.1, read as the reverse complement.
CCCACCATAGGGTCAAATCTAAATATAGCGAAGATGGAGTAATATCTGTTGTTACTTTGTCATGAAAGTAAATTTTTTTCCTCTCTTTTTTCTTTCTTTGTAAATTTTGTAGATAGATCAATGTATAGTAAAATATTTGTGTATCATTTATATTTTACATAAGTTTGAGTCGGAAAGAGTTGTGATTGAATGTGTAATGCTTATCTGCTTTTAACCTTTTGTTTTTCTTTATCACCACTTAATGGTCTTTGCAGCAAGAATCAACAAGATCCCCATCATTGTTGAAGAAATTACTATTGAACATATGAACTGATTTTATCATTGCTCGAATGTTAGAAGGATTGTTGGTGCATACAGGAAGTTGATTGCTTCCTAAGTAAAATGAAGAACGACATCCTTATCTTTTCTTTTGCACATGCATATGGATGTGTGGAGATTGGACAACCTTTGAGATTAAGCCACCATGTGAAACATATGTAAAGAAGCAAATGCATGACATCAATTCAGCAATGGTCTTTTCGTATCGAATTCATCGATATGGACAAACCTAGCTAGTTTTTCTAGTTATGTTGTAATTTTTTTAATCTTAGCATTTATAATTTTTAAACTGATCTTTTTCTTTATTATTTTGTCTATAAGAATTGCTAAAACTGTAATTAAAATCTTGTATATGAAGAATATTCTTTTGTTGGTATAATTTAATAATATTTTATTTTTTATATACATGCTTCAAATTATCAATTGTTTTTGTATAATTAATTAATAACAAAAATTTTAATATTATACAATAATATGAATTAAATATCACAAATAATTATAATTCAACATGATGTATCATTTCATTAAAATGTATATTAAAAATTTGGCTGTATTTTACAAAAACATAGCTAAAAATATTTGACTACGTTTTTTTCGTAAAAAAAAATTATTAACTATGTTTTCAGAGGTATTGGCGACGATTTTACAAAACCTCACTAATACTCTTTCGCTATGAAAATAAAACGTAGGCAAAAACTATTAGCGACGATCAACCAAAAACGTCGCCTATAGTTTTTAGCTACGGGATTCGGCAACGAACATAAATCATCACTAATTACTATTAGTGACAATTTTAGGACTTTTAGTGACGATTTTTTTTTTATAGCCAAATGTCTTTTCTATTGTAGTTTGTAAAAGAAAACCAACCATTTCATTGGAAAGAGAAGTATTATTTTTGAGAGACAGAAAGAAGATATATATAACTTACCAATAGTAGCTTCAATGGTGTCTATTACGTATAAAGTTGGAATTTTGAGAGATAGAAAGAAGTGATAACTTACCAATGGTAGCTTCAATGGTGTCTATTACGTATAGAGTTGGATAATTGGACAAGGAAAGCTGCATTGCACGAACTTGACAAGTAGGCATACGAGCATATATAAATAAGTGGCCATACATAGACTTTGGATTCATGATGTGCATAAGCTACGGAGAATATTTGACATCATATTATATCATGAAGTCGCATTCATATTCAATTATTGATTTTTCCATTATTTTTATTAATTTAAAATAAATTTCACCAATTAAAACTTAATTCATGTTAATTGCAATGATTAGATAATTTGAAAGTGGGATACGAGACTGTGAAGGTTCCGTCTATATTCAATTAATGTTTCGGTACAGTATATTTACAGGCTTTTGATACAATAAAAGATAACTATAAATATGAATGAGTTTATAAAGTATTAAATGGATAACTATGGAGAAGCTGTACAGATATGAATTAGTTTCTAACTAACAAATGGATAAATATAATATAACCAGTTGATATAATTATAATTTGTTGAGAAAATTAATTCGCTAACACTTCCCACAAGTCATATCACACTTCATGATATGAAACTTATCACATAAGAACTTCAATCGAGCTGTGGACAGCGACTTAGTGAAAATATCACCTATTTGATTGATCAAAAAGATGATCTGAACCTCAAGATTGTCCAAAGCAATTTGATCCTTTATAAACTAATATTCCAGTTTAATGTATTTTGTACATGCATGAAACACAGAATTGGATGTGAGATAGATGGTGTCAATATTATAACACCAAAGAACAGCCTTTATTGGACATGAACAAATAAGTTTCATGAGCAAAGAGTCGATCTATGATAGTTGTACTGTAGATTAGCAATGGCTTTATATTCACTCTCACTCTCGGTTAAAGAATATGTTATTGTAGGTTGTTTCTTTGACATCCAAAATATTAAGAAATTACCTAAATAAATTCCATAGCCATTCATAGATCATCTTACTAGGTCATATTAACGGATTGATCATTGATTGATAGGATGATGGGGTTCTACCATTTGACACTATCATACTAAGCCAAGTTGATTAGTGGGTTTGAAAATTGATGATTATATTATATTTATATCAATGTCATATCGATATCAATCGGTTGTATGATTTTTGTGACCACAAATCTGACATTATCCCTTGTTTTTGTAATTTTCAAAATTATTATTGTAGTTTTGATGTTGATTTTTTAAAGGGTATTGATGTTGAGTAGATTGGGTAGTGTTTATTGTTGGAGGAAGGCATACAAGCAATAATGGCAAGTAGCCCATATTTAGCAAATATTACAATATATTTTCGCATTAAATTCTACAGGAGAAATAATGCTTCCAATAATAGCAGCAAGTTCAACGGCAAGCTAGAGCCTTTGCACATTGAAGACATTATGACACAGTTAAGTCATTTTTCAACTCATGCAATTCAATGTTGAGTTATAATTGACAATTCTAAAATACATAACCAAAAGCCTTTTAAGTTTGATACGAACTTCTTCACTCGATGAAGAAAAAATCCAAGATAAAGTAATTGATCTTTATGAAATCATTTGTCATACGTCGGTATGAGTTGATTTCAATATTGGGTAAGATAATGGTTCCAGAGGGGATAGGTAATGTTTCATCAATAAGACCAGTTAACTTTTGGTATTTCAAGAGAGGGACGAATTGGGTTTTCTAAGTTAAGTAATTGTGGGAAGATAGTTTGAAAACAAAAAAAGAATGTTATGTCAAGGTTTGAGCATTTGACAAAGTCGCTATTATAAGGTAATTTATGTGTTGTTTGTGGTAAAAGAATTACTTAATGAAGTTTGGCTTGAGAATAAGTCTGATTGGATTTTGGGTAGCCAAAGTGCGATCAAGCTCGAGCAACTTGGACTAAATGTAAAGCCAATTATACTTTAGTTATGATAAAACTAAATTAAGTCAAGTTAGAAATAAAAGTCCAATTCTTGGCAATCCATAAGCCATCCTTTTTTGATGATGATTTTGAGGCTGCAAATATTTAAGTGCCCAAATCCTTTGTGTCGTAGCTATGCGTCTTTAATTACTTGAGTTTTCAATGCTTGGTCTCCATCATAATAGAAATTTATTAGAAAGCTTTTGTTCTTCTTGATTGGAGTCTTACAGTCTGTTTGGTTAGTGTCTCTAATATGCAGAGACGGAACGAAACAGAAATTTGGAGACGGAACAGAACAGAAATTGGAGACAGTGAGCTGTTTGATTGTGATGGACAGAACAGAAACAATTGTCTCCGTCTCGAGGACAGAG
>JANIIA010000190.1:55115305-55127805 GCA_027478495.1 Erythroxylum alaternifolium | reverse complement strand
CGCTTCAAGAGAAATGGAGAATTGATTCTGGTTGGTTTGTATCATACAGTTACGAGATAGGACTGGAGCCCAAAGGGGTTATCAACAAAGTTGTAGAAGACCGAGAAAAGAATAGGGTTCAGGGGCTAAGAAAATTCGAGTTGGTAGTGCTTCCAGGTCCAAGTCCGCAACTAAAAATCAACTCGAAAAACATCTCATGATAATATAACTTGGCAATTAACTTTGTCATTGATCCTTTTTCTTATGCAACCCTTGTCTTTATTTGGTCAAGCTTATCAAGCCAAAAGGCTTGTTTACATAGTGAAGTGGTAAATTAGTTGGGCCATTCATTCATATTGCAGGTACTTTGACCTATAAATGGATATGAATTTGAATCCCATATGCATAGATCTCGTCTTCTTGTGTAGGGAAAGTCCTTAATGCAAGAGTAGACTTCGATCATCAGAGCTTTTCTTTTGTTTATCGAAGGACCATTTCATCATCAGTTACTTAAAACATGTTTAAGTGGCTAAAGGTAGGGTTATTGTTTGTGCTTCGAGCCTTTGTGTAAATTACAGAGAGCAATCAAGCTCACGCATTTATTTTTTGCAACTTTTTGACCAACCTTTTTCTAAAGTTAGGCATCCATCTCATTTCTAGACAATCATTCACGACACATAACAAAAAATTATTGGGTGTTGATTTGCCCTGACCCGCAACTTCCTGAATATATATCCCATCTTTGACAAGTTTCTGTTCGTTTCCAAGATATATGGCTCTTGTTTGTTGAAACCCTGTTCTAATCCACGAACAACAATATGATTGATGTGTACTCACCAACTATTGCAGGCTGGAAGAGCATGTCCGTGGAAGTGAAAGTAAACTAAAGAAACATGGTTTGTTGAAACCCTGTTCTAATCCACAACAACAATATGATTGATGTGTGCTCACCGACTGTTGCAGGCTTGAAGAGCATGTCCATGGAAGTGAAAGCAAACTAAAGAAACATGACTAACACATGTAACTACAACTGTACAATATGGGTATGGGTTTGGCTCGTATAGTGATGACATATGGATGAGGACATCTTTAGAAGCCTTACTCCTCATGTTCCTGATAAGTACAAGCACTCGAGATGTATCTATTATGGACTTCTAGCCCTTTTCGTTTGTGTTTACATGCTCTGGTCAAATCCTGTTTTGGTTTCATATAGCTCGAATTCTGAAGGACATAGAAAAGTTCAACCATTGATATAACATGTTGTACACACAATTTCTCCCACCGAGCCCACCACAAAGACAGCAATTAGACATAAAGGTTGGTGTTTAATTTTAAGAAATAATTACATTAAACTTTCTAAAAATTATTTTTTATTTTTGTTTGTTATTTAAAAATTTTATGATATTATTTAATTATTATATATCTTCTTCAGTTATATTATATTTTGTCTATTTATAATTATAGAATAACGTCTAACTAAAATTTAAGAATTGTCGTTTTGAATAGAAAATAAAAAATAACGAATTATGACAAAGAAATTATGTAATAATAATACAATAAAAAGTGAATGATAATTTTTATAAATATGAAAACTAAAATAAAAAATCATAAGACGAAAGTTTTATGTATTTAATTTTCAATTTAATTAATTTTGTTAAAAAAATAAATAGACTGGTCGGATCTTCTTCGTTATTGCTGATGCTAGAGCCTAGAAGAGGTAAGGATCAATCTTTTTGTGACATTTAGAGCCCATAGTTTGAGAAGTAGAGAGATACCAACAAACAGACATGAATACGGTTCGTCCTCAAGAAAAACATTTGAGATGGGACGTCATATAATATAAAAAAAAGCCATGAATGTTTCTAAACATAGATTTGATTCCTCTAAAACTATACAATAATTATGTAATTCCAGTCTAGATGTTGGACCCCTCATGTTGCATTATTGCTAGAATGTCAATCCAAACGCTTTAGGCCGTGAACAGAATCTCACGATTTTCCATAACATAACCTGTTCCAGAATTACCTCAAACTTGTAGCAATAATTCATCCAACAACTCCTCATGCCACCCTTCTAAGTCATGTATTGCTTCACCAATTAATATGTAGCTTTTGGCTTGGTTTATATTCCTAATCGTATAGGTCATTGACAACTTCTAATTATGACTTATATTATCCGATTATTATTCAAGTACCTCATGTAATTTAAGAAATCTTTAAAAAAATTTTGATCTTTAAAATTATTTTTATAATTTTATGTTTTTACAAAAACTAATATTTTAAAAACTGAGTCAAAAATTAAAGTTAAAAAGGTTTAATCGGTATTAGACCTTTATAAAATAGTTAAAAATTGAAAAAAATTAAAGAATTTGAAATATGATTAAAGGAGGTCGTCCTTCCCGTTAGAGAATTTAAAGTTTAATTGAAAAATTTGTTAAATAAAAATTTATTTATTTATTTTAGTTTATAAAAATCAATTATTTTACAAAAAAAAGAGTGATTAACTAATAAATTAAGCAGTTTTTAATGATAAGGTTTAAATCGAACCCAAATGTTAAAAATTGAATCAAAAAGTTGGTTGATTCAAGATTTTTAGGTTAAATCGAACAAACTGGTTCGATTTTTTATTACGAAGAAAAATATTTCTCTTAGACTTCAACTAAAAAGTAAAGATAAAACACATGTAATATGAATATTAAACATAGATTAATCAAATGATATTTATATGATGATTCAATTCACTTCTTAAATTTGAACTGAACTAATTAAATTTGATTTAAATTAATAATTTATTATAATTCAACTTAAATGTCTAATATTTATACTGCATATATTTTTTTATTTAACTTAAGTATAAAATAAGGCATCTTTCTATAAAATTGAAAATTAAAAAGATATTTGAGAATTTTAAATATAACAGATTTTTCTAAAGTTTTTAAAATTAAACAAGAGCTATATATCTTTTTCCCTTTCTTAAAAAAGGTTAATATTTCACTTAAAATGTGAGATATATACATAATAAACATATAAAAGTCATGGTGTCCTTTGGTTCTTTTTTTTTTTGTAGAGAAATATGCAACGCTTATCTATTTTACGAATTGATTAAAGTTAAATATCTTTAAATACAAAAGTCTTTTATATTTTGCTCTCAGCAAAATTTTAATTGAGTGTTGACGATCAGGATCGTAATCTCTAAATATAAAGCATTAGTTTATTTAAAAAAGAAAAAACCTCGGCAGCAGACAGTGTGAAGTAGTTTCGTGTGAAATCATTTCCAAGTTGAAAGAATGGTGAAAGTGAGACACTAAGACATACCGTTAGCTTCAAAGAACAAATATAAAGAAACAAGGAAAAGAATATTTTATAATCAGTTTGATCTTACTGTGTAATATTTGACCCTGAAAAGAAGCTCACAATTTCTTAATCTTTAATCATGAAAACAACTTAGGTAGAGATAAAATTATGTAGTAACAGACTTAAATTCAATATAGTTCAACTGGACGTGCATTTTATATTTGGGTGTAAAGCGATATGTAATTTGCTTTACTCAACGCTCTAACAGTTGCTTTACTTTACCTACCGAAAGGATTGTGCCTGGAAATGCTTTTGACTCTTTAAAGCTCAACCATTTGGTCCATTTCCTTTTTCTCTTATGGGATTTTGAATCCCTAAAAATAAGGGATTTCATTGTTTTAAATATTATTTCTAAAACATTCCTTGCTTTTTTGACTATCCATATTAAATAAGGATTTATATGAGATCTATAAAATGTAGAAGAACCTGTTCTGTAACAACCTCCAAGCTGTTCTTTATTCTCTCGTTCAAGTCATTGGCTTATTTATTCAACCTTTATTTTTGCTTGCCGCTCAGATTGTCTTTTGGTCAACTTATTAATCAATGCACGATCTTTGTGTCTCTAGATTCGGGCTCATCGCCTACTTACGTGACTATTTAACATGATTCTCATTATCTTGACCTCTCGTGTTTCATAATTTCTTAATGAATGTGATGGAAAGTTTACCGCACTTCACAATGTTTATCAATGCCGTAATGCTTTTGGAGGCCAATCAAAATCATGAATCATGATAGTTTGAATTATAGTCTTATCGAAGCTAAAGTTAAATTTCATTAATATAGCGAAAAATGGATTGTTACGTAACTTTGTACCAAGCCCTGAAAATTGAATAAAAGGTACTATATATTCAAATTCCGTGTTGCATTTTCAGTACATCTAGACGGTATACAATCTTTGAACTTTTCATACACTTAATTATAATCTTCGTTTGACTGTATAGAAGGTGGACGTATATGATATTTGATATCGTATTTCCTCATCAATAAAGGCATGACGAATGAGAGTGTACAAGCAAACCCTACTTAAAAAACATGAATATTACTTAAGAACTGGATCAAGATATAGTCAAAATATAATATCTACTGCATTAGAATTATTTTTCCCTATTCACATTATCACTCACCAACTTGAGTAAGAGCTTCACATTATGTGATTGTCGTATTGAATTCGGAATATATATATAATGTCTTAATCGCGTGATTCCAAATTCAATTTTTGTCTCAGGATTAAATATTATTAACAAAATGGATTCTAGTACACAGAATTACTTAAGAGCATTAGATCGATGTGGATTCGTCACCAACATCCATCACCAACCCACTTTGGAAATGTCAATGATATAAGTTTGCACCCATTTGACAAATAGTGGGTAGGTAAAAGAAGTGGATATTGTATATTGTTTAATTCGTTTTAAAATATCTGTATTCTGTTAAAATATTTAAAAATGTATTGTAGTGTTATCAATTTTAAAATAAAAGTGTTATTAAATATTTGTCAAATTAATTTATTAAATTTGTAATGATATGATTATATTACGATAGTTATATAAATGCTTTTATGTGAGTAACAATTAATTTATATTGAATAAATTGACAGAAGCTAAATATTATATTATATTTTTAGAATTTACAATAATATTTTTAAATAACTCAAAATAAATAAAAATGTTTAAATACTTAAAATCACACCCAAAAAAATACATAATTTATTTTTGCTGGGATGATAGATGAAAGAAAACCCTTCAGTAAGGCAGTATATCTCTATTAAATGATTTAATCAATTTAAATTACGAATTCAATACAAACTGCCATTATTGGGTGGCTAGACATCCACATTCCACAAGCTCATTCGTTATTCTGGCACTAACTGGTTACGAATGGATGCAACATAAGGTTGAGATTGTTGAATGGTCCATACGAACACATATCTACATATCTCGAGAATCAATGTCAATTGGTGATTTATCCAATACTAGTTGTATACTTAATAGATGCACATATGTCATGGTGACCTAATCAGGCCTCAGCAGCACAATATCGAGACAAGTGAAAGAATGCTAAAGATCTTCTTCTAGTGCATTCTAGACTATAAATGTTTCCAAATTCATCAGCCGGATTTAGAACAGGGAGACAACATTCCGTGGGAAAAGAGAGAAATTAACACGGAGTTAATTAATGAAATGGTTTTAGTCAATATATATTCTAGTAGCATCGTATTATTAATTGAAACCTACTTGCCCTATGACTAGTATTAGGGACGACTTGTGCTTCGATACACATGATGATGATTGCGCCAAGGTGCAGCCTGTTTAGAAACTTTGCCTTTACCAGATAGTTAATTCAGAAGTCGAGTCGATGATGTCGCACATTGTTCGAGCTTGACTTGACATATCAATTATCACCCCAAAATAAGGATTCAGTGGTTGTTACATAGCGTTGGGTTTGGAGCTTTCCGTCCTAATAATTTAATTTTGGCTCACATATTTATAAATAAGATAAGATATAATGAAATAAGATAAGAAAACAAGGGATTTGATCCCTATCAGAACATTGAGGTGTAAAGTTTACTTGTATATAGAAGTTCAATTTGTAACAAAATGATTTAGACTTCTATGTGCTCAAAATATCGAGGCCTTTTCAAGATTATTTTGATTATGGACATTCGACTGGGTGTTACTAATAATTTTAATTTAATAAATTAAAATTATGTATTTAAAATAAATTATTTATTTAAATTCATATATTAAAATTAATTTAAATAGTATTAAATTTATATATTTTTATATTATGTGTCAATAATTTTAAAAAATTGTAAAAGAATTCGCTCTATTCTTGGTTCAACATTCCGTAGTATTTCAGTATTCTTTACTGTAGTGGCTTAACGAACAAGAAGCCTTGGATTATAATAATAATAATGTAATAGAATGGAATGTTATATTACTTCTCTTTATATTATTTGATAGGAAGGTTTATAATAGAATATAATAGGATAAGATTAAATACAAGAGTTTCATATACATATCATTTTATCCTAAACAGTAAAAATGAAAAACTTACGATTTGGAAGATTTAAGATAGAATGTAAAATGATAAATAACTTTACACTATATTACGTTATAAACCCTTCATCTAAATAACATTTCACAATATTATATTATGAAATCTCCCGTCTCTCTCAAACATCAATTTTCTAATATTACATTCATTTACATCTTATTTCATTATAAATCACTTTATTTTATTTTATTACATTCCATTAAAAATTTTAGGTCCAACTAAACATAAAAGGTAACTTCCAAAAACGATATAGAATTGATTTTCACGTAAGATATAGGTAGTGACAACTAAAGAATCTTCTAACAAGCAAAGCGAAATTTCAACCATTCATTCATAAAGCAAGACATAAATAAATTTTAATGACCACTCCAAAATCATATATTTAAAGCATTCATATATAATTATAATTTAGAATGAATATCTTAGTAGTTTGTAAGGGAACGAGACAGATATGGTTACTCTATTATGCAACCCAATATTATTTCAACCAATCTTCATACATAAAATAAATTAATATACTCATAAAAAATTCCTTTGTTTTCTACTTGTATTAGAATATTAAAAATATAAATTCTTAAAACAATTAGGATTTAAAAATAAATACTACAAGTCCATTTTAGTTTATAATTCTCCTTTTCGGAAATAGAAGCTAAAAAATTAATGTCACACAAGATCAACTACTTAGATGATAAGCCTTTTTAGTTTTTCCAAGATGTCTAATTTTAATGCAAGAATACATTTTAAACTTAATTTTTAAATTAAAATATGAAGTTGTCTCTTGTACATTAAATACTTTTTTCGAAATAAAGATTATTCTTCTTAATTCTTGCTGTTAATTGATGTAAGAATATATATATACTCAAAAGAAGTAAATTTCAGATAATAAACTTGGACTTAATTTCACTTAAATGTGAATTTCACTATATTATAATTGAGCTTCAGTCATTGTTTAGAATATCGTTGTGCATTAGTCTGTTACCAATTGTTGAATAAAAAATTAGTACCAAATAAAACAGTTTTATACCAAACTCTCCTACAGGTCAATACTGACCCTTTCGATTGGTATCGTTCGATACTAACCAGTACCTAAAATAACGATCAAATATAGTTAGAATTATCAAATTTAAAAAATTAGGACTAAATTAAAATATTTAAATTTCTCATATATAAAATAATAAAACTCATACATAAAGCAAAATATGATAAAATTGTATATAATTTATTTAATAAATAATAAAATACAAATAAGAATGTATTAAATAAATTTTTATATCATTAGACTTATACATAGTGATTATAGCTCACATGATTAAATATATTAATTTAATATAATCATATTTAATAATTTTTAAAATTTATATATTTTATATTGATAATAAATATTTTTTAATATATATACATAAAATAACTTTTAAAATATGTAAAGATAATATTTGAAATTAAATTTATTTTAATTTATAAAAATCATGTGAAAATAATATTAATAAAAATAAAGAAATATTTTTATATTAATTTTATATTATTATGATTTCTTCATATATGATTGTGACATAATATATTAAGAGATTATTTTAAAATTTTATAAATTGAAAAATTATTTTATAATTTTTAAAAATTATCTAAAATAATATTCGGTATTCATCGGTACCATTGCCATACTATACTAAAACTAAATTCAATACAGGGGAAGCAAAATCTTTAACTATTATTTCCCTTTTTTGTGTACAAATTTCTCTTATTATTTTTATGTAGCTTTTACCCAGGATTAGAATCTAGAAGGCTTGTGTCAGCCGGTCAAGTTCACACGAATACACGCATGATGTCCAGCAATAAATTCCTATATATGCACACGACAAACTCCAAACTCCAAACGGCTTTTGCGCTTCTTAAAAAAATAATCTTACTGAAGTGTACCTTATCTCTGCTATTGTCCGACCAATCAAAAATGTCAAAGCTTAGCTTCAACACCTTCTTCTGCATAGCCCTCCTCCTCTGCTTTACGCTCTCTCAAGCTGCCCGTCCCGAGCCAGCCTTTTACGGCGATTCCAACGCAAAAGACCAAAATCAGGTTGGAATTTTTTATCATGAGTTTCTGTTGATCGCAAGAACTTGGTTAAATTTAATACCGTATTGCTTATGATTTTAATTTATGTGGCTTTTGTGTGTTTATATGATCAGGGTGTTGCAGAAACAGAAGTGGACGAAAGCTGTGAAGGGTTTGGAGAAGAAGAGTGCTTGATGATGAGAAGAACTTTAGCAGCTCATCTAGACTATGTGTACACAAAGGGGCATAATAGAAGACCCTGAAACTTTCTGAAACAGGTCACTTCTTTATTAGTTATGGACTATGCAACATGTAATACTCCACCGTAACAGGTTACAGGTATCCTCTCCAAGTATGGGATTGAACAGTACTATATGTTCTATTTCTCATACGCGTACCTCTGGAAGGAGAGGACTGTCTTGAATATACTATACGCAAAGCTTTAGCCAACACGGATTTGACTACTCCGTTATTCTTTATTCAACCGATACAGAAAAGAGAAATGAACCTTTCCTTATTCTGGAGATCGTACTTTGAATGGTTATAAACTTTCCATCCACATAATTAAATTTTAATATTAGCAAAATAAATTAAACTTGTAAATAGAGTTATAATCGAATTTGAATTTAATATTTATCTAAATTTCAAAATGGTCTTTTTGTAAATCAGTAATTATTATTTTGTTTTTTGTAGTTTATTAACCAGAATCATTCATGATTATAATAATCCGGAACCAGTCACTCTAAGTCTAAGCCCTTGTATTTGGAACCTTGATAATGATTATTATAAATCTCTCTCATTATTAACCAAAACATTTATTTTAGAAAATCCACCGAAAGCAATTAGTACACATTCTTGTGATCGCTTGCTCCTTTGCTCGTGAACAAAAACAAAAATAAGAATTACGACAACAATAGCGATTTAGTAAAAATTTTTGCTAAATACGAAATTTGAAAAATTTTAATATACACAATTTTATCATATACTAATAAAAAACTGTTTTTTTTACATAGTTTGCTTGTCTAATGCCCTCTTAATTTGTTAATTTTTTAAGAATTTATTGCATTTTATGAAATTTATCTTTTTACAAAACTGTATTATTATTTATTTAGATAATAATAATTTTAATTTAATTGGTTGACAATAAATTACAATAGCAAATGGATTGATGTGAGATGATATATAAATAATTTGGAATTTGGCTAAGTTTTGAGTGCAGTACCTTACAATAATTGTACGTTTCAGCTTTACTGTTTTCTCCATTATCTTTTTATCTGCAACTCCAAAGAATCATTGACCTAAACACTGACATTACAGGATTGACAATAACATGACTCATTCGAAGGGTCTGTGCGTCTGGGTCACGCATGTACAAGCTACAATAATAGGGAATGAAGTGTTACTAATCTTCAAACGTGCAACAAAAAAATCTTCGGTTACAAATTAATTACCTAAATAATGAATTTAATACAATTAATTATTAAATTCTTTCATATAACTAAAAAATCATTAAAAATTATTTAAAATTTTAAATTCAAAATTTCTAATGTGAAATACTTAAATAATTCTCATGAATCACTTCAATTTAAAAGTGATAAAATAATTTAAATATAATTAGATTTTATTTTAAATTAATAAATAAATTTGATTTAAATTGAAATTGAAATTGAAATTGAATTTAAATTAAAGATTTAAATCCCGTATTTATAATCTCTTATTGCTAAAATGCAACAGTTTTAACAAATAATTAAAAAATTCAACCGGTTCGATCAATTCAATCGTAAAATCTTGAATCTTTTAACTTTTCGATTCGATTTATTTTAATAATTTTTTTTGTTAAAAATTAATTAATTAATTAATTAATATGTTCTTATGAACTAAAATAAATAAATAAATTTTTATTTAACTTTTTTCAATTAAACTTCAAATTTTTCTATAAATAAAAACAATCTCTTTCAATCATATTATAAATTTTTTAATTTTATCTCATCTGTGGTTAATTTTATGACGAGTTTACTATAATTTGTTTTATTCGTAATTCGGTTTTTAAAACATTTGTTTTAACCAAGAAAACCTAAATCCTAAAATTTAAAAAAATATTAAATTCAATCAAACTTCGAGTTCGATCATTAAACTTAGATATTAAAAAATTTGGGCACCCCCACCTGATCACAATTTGAAAACATTAAAGAAAATTTTTGTTGACTTCAGGTTTTGTGATGTTTACATCAACGGTGGTCACGGTCACCAGTGCAGTATGCAAGTTCTGTAGCTATAAGCAGACGACCCCGAAGTCTTCCACTGAACTCTGTTTGACAAGTCTATAAAAGCACATGTCACGCGTGTTTTGATCGTTAGTATTACAAACTTTGGTGCTCTTTCTTTTTCTTTTTCGCACGGAATAATTGAGTTCACACATTTGACAGGATAAAAGATGTAAATATTATTATAATTTTAAAAACTTGTGAAAATTTTGATTTTTAAAATTTAAAAAAATCTTAATTTTCAAATTAGTATGTAGCTTGAGCAGAAATCAACCTGAGGCCTGATCAACCGAAACTTAACCTATTAAACTCAGGCTAGATCGGGGTCAATCGGATCCGAATTCAAATATTATATGCAAGAGTTATATTAAATTATGATATAAATAATATTTAATTAGTCTATTTTAATATTCATAATGCGGTGTACTTTATTTATCATTATTTTTGTAACCAAAATCTAAGATAATTGCTTATTTAAAACTAAAAATTAAAAATATTTTCCTACAAATATTAAAGAACAAAATTTTTTTCTAAAATTTATTAAACCACAGTTTTACTCTAAAATATCATAAGCCATGACGTCGCTTAAAGTTGAAACAATATGATAAGATGCATTCACAGTATCAATGAACTTATCCATTCGGAATTCGGTATCTGTACAACACGAGAATCTTAGAAAGCAAGAAGGTAGAAGTCGATGGTTTGATTAATTTAAACTATATTTTAATGTCACTGTTTATTATAAGTTAAAGACATTATATCCCATACTCTCCATTTTTAATCGCAATTGTAAAAAAGTTAAAAAAGTACGTATTTAACATATAAGACTCTCTACTTTACGGGTCTAAAGAGAGTCATAACGCACACAACTTTTCTTTTGTATTTAAAAAAAGAGGTTGTTCGTGTAAGTTAAACATGTGATCTCATACTTACAAAATAGCAACTATACTGTTTATAAAAATCCAGATTTAACTACTAGAAATTGGGTCACTACTTCTCTACCTAAAACTTTTCATGAAATCTCTTAATGGAACTCGCAGCCAATGTATACAACAGATTCTCTTTATCTCAAGCCCATTTCCTATTTTAACTGCTTGATGCAAGAAAAGCCTAGTTCCCTTGATCTTAATAGTCAGAAAGGAGAGAGTATGGGTTCTGTGGAGCCTGGCATTGTATCTTGAATGGAGATACTTTAAAAAAGGCTGGCAAACTCAAGTTCCAGCTCTCAGACTTCTTCAACTTTACATTCTCTGCTAATGAAACCATCAACAACGACTAGTTCAATTTGCTGAATAGATCAAAGAAACGAATGATTTGGTAATACATATCACACAAAAGAATTTGTATATTTCAAATGTCTGAGAAAGACAAGTCGAAATATATACATCCATCAGATCTTGAATGACAAAGTAACAGGAATGACTCTTTTCAGTCCAATGGCAGTGATACTCGACTAGAAACTCCAAATGCCTTAAGTTGGCACCAAAATCCACGGCCCATCCAGTATCTGCAACCATAAAGAAACACATGTAGTAGCAGCAACAGAGGACTTGGCTGTCACTAATCTCACAGCCTCAAGCCCACCGTCCACAACAGTATCGTGAACCGCACGAACACAATTGTGAATAACATAATATAATTTTTGCACCAGAAATTCCAGGAAAGATCGAACCGTCTCAAATGTTACCCTTCCAGTAACATCAAGAGCAAGTCTCCTGTTGCTTGGCATCGCCAGAGTCGATGACACTTTGCCGATCCACCCACTCTCCTTGACCTCCGGAACTGATTTCCTTGGTTTCATTT
>JANIIA010000190.1:55098358-55110416 GCA_027478495.1 Erythroxylum alaternifolium | reverse complement strand
CTGCTTGAACAATATCTGGTTTGGTACAAACTATGGCATATATCAGACTTCCAATTTCTGAGGCCTACGACACCTTCGCCATATTTACACCTTCTTCCTCCATCTTCGGTGACTGTTCTTTGGAGAGTCTAAAATGAATACCTAAAGGTGTACTCAGTGGTTTAGCATCTTGCATGTTGAACCTGGAGAGTACCTTTTTTATGTACTCAGCCCGTGATAACACCAAAATCCTCGACTTCGTGTCTCTCTTGATCCTCATTCTAAGAATCTATTTTGCAGCACCCAGATCTTTCATTGCGAACTGCTTTGACAATTTCAGCTTCAAACTTTTAATCTCTTGTATATCCGAACCTACAATGAGCATGTCATCAATGTACAATAATAAAATAATGAATTTGTTGTCGAACTTCTTGATGTAGCAACAATGATCTGCTTGGCATCTTATGAAACCACTACTGCCTATAAAGCTTTCAAACTTCTTGTACCACTGCCTAGGAGTTTGTTTTAAATCATACAAGCTCTTCTTCAACTTACATACCAGGTTTTTCTTACCTGTCTTTATGAAACCTTCTGGCTGTTTCATATAAATCTCTTCCTCTAAGTTACCATGAAGGAAAGCTGTCTTTACATCCAACTGCTCAAGATGTAAATTTTCTGTAGCTACAATTTTTAACGCTAGTTTGATTGTAGTCAGCTTCATGACTGGAGAGAAAATTTCATTGTAGTCAACACCTTCTTTTTGTTGTAAGCCTTTGACAACCAATCTCGCTTTGTAGCATTTACTTCTATCGTGCTCTTCTTTGATCCTGAAAACCCACTTGTTATGGAGCACTTTCTTGTCCGGAGGTAGTGTAGCTAATTCCCACATCTGATTTGACATGAGTGAGTCTATCTCTTCTTTCATGGCAGACTCCCACTTGAATGAATTCTCCACATGCATAGCTTCATCATAACACTCTGGTTCTCCACTATCAGTCAGCAACAAGTAGTGCAAAGAAGGCGAATACTGTTGTGGGTTGGTTTAGGAATTCTGGAGGAGCGTCTCAATTCTGACATGTCTGGTTCTTCTTGAACTGCTTTAGGACTATTTTGAGCATCATTTCCATAAATCTCCTCGAACTCAGCAAATTCCTTCGGTTCAGCATCTGTATTGAAGCTGTTTGATTCTATTGTTGACCTGTTTTTGTACATCACATTCTTATTGAATATGACATCCTAGCTTCTGATGATCTTTCGATTTTTATAATCCTAAAATCGGTAACGTAACTTATCACCACTATATCCAACAAAGACACATTTGTTAGATCTAGCACCAAGTTTACTTCTTTTAGTAGAATCTATGTGTACGTAAGAAATATAACCAAACACTCTTAACTGCGAAAGGTTTACCTCTTTTTTGCTCCAAACTTCCTTTGGTATTCTACCATCTAAGGGAACTGAGAGTCCACGATTGATCGAGTAGGCTGCAGTGTTAACGGCTTCAACCTATAGCATCTTAGGTAAGCCAGCGTGTATCCTCATGCTTCTGACACGTTCATTCACAGTTCTGTTCATGCGCACCACTATGTCATTTTGCTATGGTGTCATGGGAATGATTTTCTCCATCTTGATCCCATTGTTTTCACAAAATTCTCTGAATCTACTATCTCTGTACTCTCCTTCATTATCAGACCTTAGCTGCTTGACTTTCAAACCAGTTTTATTTTCTACCATGGCCTTCCATTTTCTGAAGGTATCAAAGACTTTTGATTTGTTCTTCAAAAAATAAACCCATACCTTCCTTGTAGAATCATCGATGAAGGTGACATAATACAACGAGCCTACAAGAGATGGAACTAGAGATGGTCCCTATACATTGGTATGAACCAGCTTTAACTTTTATGCCTTGGGTGTCTTGCCAATCTTTGCAAAACTGACCTTCTTCTGTTTCCTAAAAATGCGATCCTCACATAGGTCGACATCTACATTTTTCATATCCGGCAGCTTCTCCTTTGACAGAAGTGTCTTTGTCCCTTTCTTGCTTATATGGCCAAGCCTTTGATGCCAAAGGTTTGATTTTTCCATCAGCATTTGCTGCTACAATGATATTTTCTAAGTTTGAGGTTACATAGAGAGTACCAGTCTTCTTTCCACGAGCAATGACGAGTGCTCCTTTGGTAATCTTCCATTTACAGTTTGAAAAGGTTGTACAATATCCTTTTCCATCAAGCTATCCTACGGAAATCAAGTTTCTTTTGAGGCCAATAATATGTCTCACTTCCTGCAGCTTCTAGGTAGTCTAGTTTGGCAACTTTAATTGGATGTCTCCTTTTCTCACGATCTTCAAAGTTTCATCATTAGCTAGATGAACCCTCCCGAAATCACCACTGACATAGTTTTCCATGATTTCTCGACATAGGGTGGCGTGGAAAGATGCCCTGAATCCAGAATCCATGATTCAATTGTACTATTGACGCTTAGAATCATAACATCACCTGCTTCCTCGGTCAGATTAGCAGATTCCTGTGCGTTGATATCTTTCTTCGGTGCTCGATAATCCCTCTTAAAGTGACCCTTCTTGCCTCAATTATAGCAATTAAAATCTTTCCTTTCCGATCTAGATTTACCCCTTCTAGATTTTGATCTGCTACAATTTGAGTTTCTTTCTGAAGTTCTCCCTCTATACTCTGTGTGTAAAGCCGAAGAGTTTGATGCTTCACCCGATTCTCTTCACTGAATTTCTTCACTCAATACTAGATCCCGAACATCATTGAATTTCAATTTACTATTTCCCGACGAGCTACTGACTGCTGTAACAGTAATATTCCAACTGCCTAGTAGAGATGATAAGAGAATCAAAGCCCAAACTTCATCATCGCATTCAATTTCCACGGAACTCAACTGGGTTGTGATTGTGTTGAGTTCATTTAGATGTTGGGCCACTGATTCCCCTTCTACCATTCGCAAATTGAATAATCGCCTCATCAAGTGAACTTTGTTTGAGGCTGATGACTTCTCATGTATACTAGAGAGAGCCGCCATAAGACCGGTCGTGTTCTTTTCCTTTGCTATGTTGAAAGCCACATTGCGGGATAACATCAATCGAATAACTCCAAGGGCTTGTCTATCGTGAAGATTCCAATCTTCATCCTTCATGCCCTCTGGCTTCTTTCCTGATAGAGGTTGATACAACTTTTTCTGGTACAGACAATCTTCAATCTGCTTCTTCCAAAAGCCAAAGTCTGCACCATCGAACTTCTCAATTTTAACCTTCCCTTCATCTGTAGCCATCGCTCCCACTCAAATCTGGCTTCCTCTGGATCGTTTCTGATTATTCCTAAGAACCAACGTGTACTAGAACACCTTTTGTCGACAAACTGGAACCGCCTACAAAATTTTACTATTCACAAAATTACTATTCACATAAATAGTGACCTCGCAAAAAAAAAGAACAGAATTTACTACTAAAAGCTCTGATACCAGTTGTTGGGAAAATTATGCAATTTCCCTAAAAACCATATTTGTGAGAATGTGAAATAAAGGCGGAATAATAATACACAAAATTGATAACGAAGTTCAACCAATTATGCCTACGTCTTCGGAACTGTTGCAGATCTTTTACTAAGGAGAAAATTCAAAAAGTGTTTACAACACTATCAACTTATATCCAATTATCCTTAAGAATTTTTCCGCACAAAAATTCTCTAAAAAAAACACTCTGTTTTCTTTCCACACTTTGCACTCACAGATTGTCTCTGTATTGGAGAAGGAAAAATAGGAAGCCTTCTTTATAGGCTATTCCTTGCTCAGCTAAAGCCATAAACGTCCACCAGATAAAGTGGCATAAATCAAGGCAGCAGACAAGGAGCTTTTGACTTTTCCTCTTCTTTGCCTTTTTTTCTTCTTTTCGGTGCGGTCATCCTTGACAATCTTCTTTTCAGTGCAGTCATCCTTGATAAAAACATACTTAGAAAAATGATCAACTATAACCAACACTAAATTTTTGTCATTTATCTTCGGAAATCCCACAAGAAAATCCATAGACACCGATATCCATTGTTTTTCGAAATGGGGAGGGGTTGGAGTAATCCTACCTCCTTCCTCTCCATTTTATCTTGTTAACATACCAAACATGTTTTGTAACAAGTTTCAACATCTTGCTCCATTTGTGGCTATGTATAGGATCTGGATAAGAGTGCCAACCTACAACCTGCCTCCCTTTTCCAGAATCCATCTTCCAACCAATATTGTTTAGTGACTCCATTATGCACTTCTTGCATAATCGACAATATGTAGTATTAAGCTTCCCATCTTTTCGGTTATCCATGAAATCTGCCTTGATTCTGGACAAGTTATATAGTGTAGCCACAATTTCTTTTCGACTAAATGCATCCACCACTTGATTAAACCATTTAGGTTTGTCTTCCCAAAAGAAATCATATTCTCCCAAGAATTATTGCCATGTTATTTACTTGGCTGAAAACTTCTTCTACACCTTGAAGAAGGTATTTGCTAAATTATGCATTCATAATGTGAACTTAGGACCCAATAGATAGTCACGCCCTACCCTTCAACGTTGAACTACCGTAACCATTTCCTTCTTATATGCTAAATATTTCTATTTTGTCTCATTCAATTTTCTACTTTCAAAGGCCACAGGATGTTCTTCTTGAACCAACGCACCCGCAATAGTCTTATTAGATGTATCAGTTTGAACTTCGAAGGGAAGCTCAAAATTAGGCAATCGTAAAATTGGTTTTGAGGCTATCACCTATTTAAACTTCTCAAAGGAAATCACACAATGATTGGACCAATCCTATTTCCTCCCCTTTTTGAGCAGATTTGTTAGTGGTGTCACCTTCTTTGAATATTCTTCGATAAACTGTCGATATTAGTTTGCTAAACCAAGGAAAGATTGTAACTCTTGAACTTTACACAATGCTGGCCAATCCACGATTGCTCGTACCTTACTAGAGTCCATCCTCACCTGATTGCAAAAGCTTGATTTCAACTTTATCAAACTCACATTGTTCCATCTTGACGTATAACTTATATTCTCTTAAGCGATCTAACACCTGTTGTAAATGAGAAATATGCTCCACCAAGCTATTGTTGTACACTACTATATCATCCAAGTAAACCACAACGAAATCATCTAAGAACTTATATAAAACATCATTCATTATATTGCAAAACATTGCAGGAGCATTTGTCAAATCGAAAGGTATAAAAACAATTTATAAGCTCCATACCTTGTGAACACAAGTGGTTTTCACTTCATCACCATCCATGATTTTGACCTGCCAATAACCATATCACAAATCCAACTTAGAGAATATAAATGCCTTACTCAACTTGTCCATTAGATCTTGCACCAACTAAATTAGGTATTTGTTCTTTATTGTGACTTTATTCGATGCCTTATAATCTGCACACTTTCGTAAAGATCCATCTGCTTTCTTTTGGAATAAGATTAGAGCTCCATGGGGTGCTTTGGAGGGTTGAATGTAACCTGCCTCTAAAAGTTCTCCCATTTGTTTTTGCAATTCCTTTAGCTCTATAGAAGACATTCTATATAGGACTTAGGTAGAAAGTTTAGCCACTAGTTCCAATTCAATTCGATGATCAATCACTCTTCTCAGTGGAAGTTTTTTGGAAACTCTGATAGTTGTGCATTTTTAGTCTATGTTTTTCTAAGTAATTAACATGTATTTCTTGCATAATAGTTGATTATTGTTGTATTTTAGGATTCATTTTGTATGCTTTCGTTTAGTTTGATTTTCATTGTTGTTTTTTTATGTTTGATGCTAATTTAGGGTAAGAATTGATTATCTTTATGTAGGAATAAAGATTGAGCAACTTGGAGATTGAGCTAGAGAACAAAGAGGAGAAGAGAAGAGGAGACATTCTGTTGCAAAATCCCACGATCGTGAGAATCATGCCAATTCTCAAAATTGTGGAAAGTTTAATATGAGACATTATGCAGGATTCAATTAAACTTTAGGGTTTTTGGACTATAAAAGATATTAAACCTCCATAGATGGAAAAAAAGGACAAAACCCTCTAGAGAAAAGAGGCTCCTTGAGTGAAGAATACAAGTTTTGAGTCTTGAGGAAGGTGAAGATTCAAGGATTATCAACAACAATTGAAAAAATAGCACATCAATATCAATAATTCCAGATTTTGGCAAAGAAGAAAAGGAGTTTTTTTTATTCAATTTTCTGTGTTTTTATCTCTTATAATCTTTGTCGAATGGAATATTTGAGTGTTGATGATGTTATGGAGACCATGAGTAGTTGATTTAGTTTTAGGGATTACTTTTTAACTATTTTGTTAAACTCCTATTTTATTGAATTGAATGAAAGTTGTCTTTGATAATTGTTGATTAAATTTATGTCATGCAATAAATCGAGAGAGTGAGTAAGGTTATTTGTATAGGATTGTACAATAAAAGTTGGCAACCTATAGGCTTACAATCATCCTATTAATTGATTAGTTAGAAGAGAGATCTCGGCTAATTCAATTGATCACCCATAGGATAGCTTAATAACTAGATAAATTGGTGGAGTGATTGAGTAAGTTGAGAGATCGTTCAATTGAATTCATTTAATTTGATTAGAGACAATTAATTATATCCCTTGAACATCTTAGGTGAGACATGATTCGATTAATAAAATAGGAGGGAGAAAAAATAAGGAGAAAGTGATCTCTAGTCAGTAAAACCTTGCATTCCATTTGTCTGCATTTTGGTATTGTCTGTTATTCATCGTTAGTTTTTCAATTTTGATTTGATTTTCCATATTATTTCCATCAAACAATTTCGTTTCTTAAACAAAGTTTGATCTGAATTAAGTGGTGTTTGGGCATCAATCCCTGTAGAATCGATATCTACTTTCTAATTACAAGTCACGACCCATATACTTGCAGTTTTTAAGCGTAACATGAGTAGATTGTTTTGTAAAATTGCACTCAACAAGTTTTTTGGCGTCGTTGCCGGGGATTGATTGTTTAACATCTTGTTTGTTTAGATTAATTTGATTTAAGAGTTTTTGATACTTTTCTTTGTGTATTTGTAGGTGCATAAACACAAGGAGTACGCGAAGAGCGACAGAAGTTAGTGAAGTCGAGTTTCTCGATATCAAGAGACACGAAAGAGAGTTAAGGAGAGTGAAGCGTCTAAATTTTACACAAAGAGATATGGCTGAAAAAGAAGAGCAAGGAAGACCGGAGAGGACACTGATGGATTTCATGAGGCCAGGATTTAGTCCTCAAGGAGTTGCAAGGTCAGTAGTTCAGGCTAACAATTTCGAGATAAAGCCGACACTCCTCAACATTTTGCAGAATAGTGTGCAATTCTACGGGCTATCCAACGAGGATCTGAATGCCTACATCGTCAGTTTTTTTAAAGATCTGCGACAATTCAACGGAATGTCCGATGATTCAGTTAAGTTAAGGTTATTTTCTTTCACGTTGAAAGATCGGGTGAAGGCATGGTACAACTCGCTGAATTCGGGGCAAATTACTACTTGGGAGCAGCTTGCCCAAGTATTTCTCGTGAAGTACTTTCCGTTGACCAAGATGACAGGAATCATCAAGAAGATCAAGAATTTCCAGCAAAACGATGGGGAATCTCTCTATAAAGCTTGGGAGAGATTTAAAGAACTACAAGAAAGTTGTCCCCACCACAACCTTCCGATGGAGTTCCTGCTGCAGACGTTTTATATTGGAGTGAATCCAAGCACAAGAGGAACTATTGATGTAGCCACTGGAGGTTCATTGATGAAGAAGACTGTGGAAGCAACTTATGATTTCTTGGAGGAGTTGGTGAGCAACAGTTGCATGTGGTCTAGCTAGAGGAGCAGACAAGGCCAAAAAGAAAAAAAAGTATGATACCTATTGACTCTGTTACTACTTTGCAGTGGTAGATTATGACCCTTACGAAGTAGTTGAACAACATGCAAGGAGCATCTTCCTCTACAGCTAAGGTGATGCAAGTGCAATATGAACAGTGCAGGCAGAACAACCATGGCTCAATTGAGTGTTTTCTATTGGGAGCCGGTGGTATCGAACAGGTAAATTACCTGGGCCAGCCACAGAAAGGTAACAACCCATACTTAAATACTTATAATCCCGGGGTGGAGAAACCACCCAAATTTTTCTTGGAGTAATAACTGTTAAGTCAGGAAGACTTTACGATAATTAATTTTGATGACAATCAAATAATAATAATGTTAGACATAATTGAACTAGTTTGATGAGTGTGTTAAATGAGCAGAAAAAGAAAACACAGAAGGAAGCAAAACATAGAAGAAGCGCAAAGAACAGAAGAAGTAAAGATACAGAAGAAGCAAAACACAGAAGAAGCAGAAGATACAGAAGAAGCGCAAAGCACAGAAGAAGTAAAGATACAGAAGAAGCAAAACACAGAAGAAGCAGAAGATATAGAAGAAGCGCAAAGCATAGAAGAAGCACAAAGATACAGAAGAAGTAAAAATATAGAAGAAGAAAACATAGAAGGAAGCAAAACAAAAAAGAAGCGTAAAGAACAAAAGAAGTAAAGATACATAAGAAGCAAAACACAGAAGAAACAAAAGATACAGAAGAAGCGCAAAGCACAGAAGAAGTAAAAATACAGAAGAAGTAAAAACACAGAAGAAGCAGAAGAAGTGCAAAGCACAGAAGAAGTAAAGATACAAAAGAAGTAACAACACAGAAGAAGCAGAAGATACAGAAGAAGTGCAAAGCACAGAAGAAGTAAAGATACAGAAGAAGTAAAAATACAGAAGAAACAAAACACAGAAGAAGCAAAAGATACAGAAGAAAGGAAAACACAGAAGAAGTGGAGAACACAGAAGAAACAAAACACAGAAGAAGAAAACACAGAAGATACAAAGTAGTAGCTATGCTAGTACGTCGAGCAGTTAATTAGTTGGCGTTAGTTACAGAACTCAACTAAATAACAGTTATCAAGAATCAAGAAGCAGTTGGAGACTTAGAATATAAATACTAGTCGTAGTCGAAGATTAAACAACTTTTCAAAAAACTTTTGATCTTACTTATTTTGAGCGTTCAATGTATACTTAGAAAAGAAAATTCTGTAGTGTGATACCAAGAGAGCTAAACCTACTATAACAATAGCTCACAATATCTTTCTAGTGAGAGAAAGTAAAGGCTAAGAGCCTGGAGAGGCTAAGATAGCTGAAAGAATACTTGGTGTAAGAGACCTGAAGAGGCTTTGGAAGGGAAAAAAGAATACTTGTAGATTTGCTGAAGTATAGTGAAAACTCAGAAGAATTCTGAGGACTGGACGTAGCCCATGGTTTGGGATGAGCCAGTATAAAATTGCAGTGTCTATCTTCTATCTCTTAACTTAGTCTATTTTGTTTTTTTAAACAAGTATATAGAAGTTATTTATGATTTATCTACGTAACAATTTTCGTATAACGTTAGTGATATTTTTTTAACAAGTTAGAGAAGTTCTTATCAAGAAATATTAAAGATTTTGTATTCACGAAAAGAATACACAATTTAACCCCCCTTCTTATGTATATCATCTATTGTAAGTGAATTCTATATTAAAGTGTGATTTACTTCAAAAATTAAGACTACATGTATAATGGTATGAAGTGAATGGTACTAAAACAAATGAGTAGATTTTTGTAAGATTTAATGTAACCAATATGGAAGCTAGACTAGCATGAAATGAAGTTGCTTTATAGGAGATGAATTCTAAAAATTTTCAAGTGTTCGTGATGTTTTTAAGTGAATGAAATTCGTGGAGAGTTAAGAAGAAAGATAGTGCACAATCGTAGCACTCATCCCACGACTGTGGCCTGTTGCACTAGCTTCTGTCACGATTATGGCAAGGTTCTCCATCATCGTAGGCCTAGTTTAGGAATGATAATTTCAGTTTTATGTACCTGTTGAGCCAGCTGAGGAAAAGTCACTTTAAATTGGTTTATTTGGACTTAATTAAGGCTTGGAATGAACCTAGATGGTTATTTGATTAATTGATTAGGAGCTTGATAAGTTTAGGTTGTTAATTGTTGTCATAACATAAATAATGGACTGTTTTGATATCTATGTATCCAAGTCTGGACATTATGGGTTGTAAAAAGAATAAATTTGTTCTTATGAATGCAAATATGATTTTAAGGACTTGAGTACTATGTATTAGGTACGGATGAATGAGAATTGGGTAATTGTATGAATATATATTGCTAGAAAATTTTGGTGAATGTATGATTGATGAATTTGGAGTAAATCAAACTTACTTAAGATATAAACCTAATAGCAAACTAGTTGTATACAAGCTATAATGTTTGAATGGTCGAGATTTTTGTATAAGGATATATACCTAGAAGGTCGATTGAGCATGCATTGAACATAACATATGTATATATATGCATGATTGAATATGTATTTGATTAATCAACTTAGTAATGAGTAAAATGTGTGTGTATTGCATGATTAAAAATGTACAAGTTGAACGAAAACATCCAGACATTACCAAATCGTCAAGGCAATAGCTAATCTAGGGTATACTGTGACTTAACCTAGATGTTTTCTCACTATGTTTGATTTGTTTATGTTTCAATTTCAGTTATTAAACTATTATTGCTATGATTGTGATAATTTAGGACATTGATTGGTCTGAGGAGTTCAATATTTAGGATTGTATTAGGAGTGTATCCTGATTGAATGTGAATATGGAAAGTGTATACTTAACAAAAAGTTGAATGCTAGACTTAGATCCGATAAATATGTGAAAATGGTCGTGCATTACGAATGAAAGTGAATAAAGTTTATTTGTGAAATGATGCATTTCAATACATTGTTATTGTAATATCAAGTTTCCAGAACGTGTTTAGGGTTAGAACCTTAGATCATTGTGAATGAGTAAAAGCACTGAGAGTATTCCATTTACATACATATCATTAACATACACAAACGAATTATAAGTTGCACATATTACAAAGATAACATATGCACTCAATTGACATATTCTAAGGTATGAAAGATTTAAAAATGAACATGATGTGAATTGTTATATCTTAAATTTTGATTTGATTGGATTCTAATTAGTAATTTGGAATTAATTGTGATTAATTAGGAGATTGATGAATTAATATGTACATTTAGACTAGAAAAAATACCAAGTGGTATGATAAATTGATACATGAAAAATTAGGGCTACTAAGCCTATAATTAAGTGACATGTGGCCTAGTTAACTGAGTGACAAATGGATCAATAATTAGGAGACATATGGACTAATTAATTAGTGACATATGTCAACTTAATGTGTGGAGAAATGACAACATGTTAGGTTGATACATGGCATATATACATTAAGACAAACGCCTTGGCCAAATTAAGACACCTAGCACCTAGTGAAGAATGTTAGAAAAGGTTAGTTTTGTAATCTTCTCCTTTGTTCTTCACCTTCTCCAATGAAATTGCATCCATTTTTTTGAATTATGGTTAAACCTAGCTCAAATTGCTACATAAAAGTATATTTTAATCTACCAAGAAGCAACCTATCGCTACCTTCATTTTGCTGCTGAAACTACATTATCACCTTGAGTTTGTGATGAATCATGTAAGAATTAAGGCCTAGTATAATCTAAAGTTTTGAGCTAAATTGGAAGCCTAACAAGTAAGTAGAAATCTGATCTTTATGGTATCTTTACTAGTATAAGAATGATGCCTGAATTGGAATGAAATATTTATGATGTTGAATATGAAGTGTGCTATAAATTTGTTAAATGAACTTGGGACTTTTTAAACTTGTTCTTAGTGAATGGAAGCTGTGGGTTATTGGTTATCATATGGATGAATTGGATTGGAATTTGAATCATAATGAAGGTGAACGTATGTTAAAGGAAGATGTAAATATAGTGCTTTTGAATTGAGAATGAACTAAGACTATATATATGACAATGTAAGACAATTTCTGGTTTAATTTGTGATGCATGAAAGACCATGATTTGTAAATTGAATATGTAACATCCCCTCACCAATGGGAAGGGTAAAATAGTCATTTGGAATAGGTTATAAGTGCTCAAAATTGTTTTGACA
>JANIIA010000190.1:55077550-55093839 GCA_027478495.1 Erythroxylum alaternifolium | reverse complement strand
TCTTCTCTTTTTGGTTAAATTTCTCTTTATGATGACACAACTTGGAGGTTGCCTCTGGCTCCTTATCTTTGCTTAGACGCAAGTCAATTAATCTGTCCACAACAACAAGTACACTAGGCAAGTAATATACTCCTTGCCTCCTTAACTCAATAAACACCCATGTTTGAAGACTAGATAGAAAATTGAAAAGTTTATCTTCTTCAGCCATGTTCTTGATGTCCAACATTAAAGAATTAAAGGTCTTCACATAGTTCCGAATATAAACATTCTGTTTCAACTTCGCAAATTCTCTTATGCCAACCAAGAATTGTTGCAAGGGAAAAATTGCTCCTTTAATTTATGAGCAAATGCTCCCCACATATCAATTATGGACAATCCAACATTTAGATCACCATCAAGTCTTACACGCCACCATAATTTTGCATCCCCAACTAGATACATGCTTTTTAACTTGACCTTGTCACATTCCTACACCCTTGCAGCATCAAAGTATTGCTACATGTCCCAAAGAAAATTCTCCAAAATTTTTGCATCCCTTATGCCATTAAATTGCTTAGGTTCATGTACTTTTAACCTTATCTAGGTACCACCACCATCCATGGCACTATGGTTCCTGATGAGAGCCAAGGCATCTTTCAAAACTCCTATTCTCTTATTTGCTTCTGTCGACATTGCATCCATTCGCTGATGCAATACATAAATTGCCTCGTCCAGGTGATCCAGTTGTGATGAAAAATTTAGTGTTCATGTGCCAACCTATCTAGCCTTTTTGTAATGGCTTTGAGGTTTTGATGCCCAACAATTGTCACAGAACAGTCTGGCCAGTGTGGAAAATGAACTCAACAATTTCTAAATGAAGCTTTGATACCAACTTGTTATAGGGTGAATTTTAAGGCTAAGAAGTCCACGAACTCGTGCCCTATAATTGTAACTAAGTCTTTTTACTTGATTTAGCAAAATACACCCAAAAACATGAATAAGAAAGGAACATTTGAAAATAAAAAAGAAAGGAACCAACAAATTTTAGTAGAATAAGAGACTTGTATTGTACAAATATGAAATACATAATGCATAACAGGTCTGAGAATTTACATGGCTTTATATCCTGCAAACTATGTAGAAAAACTACTATGGATAAGCCAAAAGTGGACAGTTTAACAGTTAGGTAGTTTGATAAGCAGTCGGACAGTTTCATAAAACTGTCTATGTCCATATAACTAACTAGGTTGATGCATGTTGTCTTAGTTTGGATTAGCCACGAAATATAACTTGAGTAACATCCTTACGAGTGCATGCAAGCCATGCGAAGCTTAACATTCATGTACAACGACTGTAGTACTGAGTAGTTAACCAAAACCGAAGTGTCCCATTTTCCAACATACATAACATAGTGTTTTGTGGCTACATATCGTCAATGGGACAAAGGGACCTTACGAACACCCTCATCACTTTATTTATCACTACTAATAACTTCTTTTAAGATTTTCGTCAGAAGGCATGATGCTAACAAGAAAAATGACAATTCCTAGAGATAGAAATAACACCACAATGTTTCACACCATGAAGACCTTGAAACAAGTATTCGCTGTCATTATGCTTCGATCACTTTGCTGCCCTTACTGGTTCTCTAGGCGCTTTTCTATTGCCTGTGGTGGCTACAATGATTGTTATGTCGACCTGGTGGTTATGTTATTTTCTTTGGAGATAGTAATGGTCGGTATGGCATTTTCTAGTTGTAGAAAAATTACAGAGAAACAAAGATGGGATTGTGAAATTAAGGTTAGGGATTTTATTATATAAAATAATTTAATTAATTTAAATATTTAAAATTAAATTAAAAAATTATTAATTATAATAGTTAAAAAATTTTAAAATTATGATTAGACCCTCTACTTATTTTAAAAATTGGTTGTTTTGGAACATTCGTCAATTACAAAAACTATGTCTCTTCGTTGTGACGATGATAGAGTCATTCAATCGAGTATGAATGTGTTCGAATTTGGGTTCTTTATACTATTTGATTTAGCTTTTTTAGTTTTTAGGATTTAATTTTCCAAAGGATTGTGAAGAAAATAAGATGATTGTTCTATACTTATTATTCCTTAGGTGAAATGCATGGTACGTGCAGTTCATCTAAAATTCATTGTTTCATACTACATATGGGAAATCATTCAATGTATCTTTTGCTAATTTAGTTAAAGTGAAGAAGTTGTAAGAAGAAGGTGTTAATAAACCAACTGTTGGGGGAAGATCTTTGTCTGTTTCAATTGATATTTTGCAACGTGTAAGGAGCTTTCTTGAGAATCTAGACATAGGAAATTCCTTTATCTATCAAGTCTCTTGTTACTTGAAATCCAGAAAAATAATTATATCTTTTTCTTTTTGATGGAATAGGCATGAACTTCAATATCTTTTTTTCTTTATTTATTATTTTGTCTGTAAGAATTATTAAAGTTTTAATTAAAATCTTGTAGTACTTACTGTGTATCACTACATTATATTACTTATCATGTATCATTATTTATTGCTTTTTCTATAAGAATTATATATCATTATATTACAAACTTCACGTTACAACTATTTTAAAATTTTGTGACACCATATACAATTTTCAAATCATATAATTTAAAATAGAAAAATAAAAAATTTGGATCTATGTAATATTAATTAATTTTGAGTTTACAGTTTCAAAATTTATTTAAAGGATTTGACATTCTTGTTAGTTAAATTTATTTTTAGACTTAGAGAATTATTGTCAATAATATTAAATTTAAAATTTATCAATATGATATTCAGTCACAAAATGATCAAACAAAAGTCAATGAATTCATAATTATAAATAAGAGAGTTATTTGCTTACTTAAACAAAAGTTTATTTTTTCAATTAAACTTCAGATTTTTTGAAACAATCTTTTTCAATCACATTTTAAATTCTTTAATTTTAGTTAATCTTTAGCCGATTTTATAACGATCGATTGAATCTTTTAAAATTTAAACATCTTGTCTTATTTATTTAAATTTCAGTCTAATTTTTAAAACATTGAGTAAATCAAAAATAAAATGTTACATATCTTACGAATTTAATCCTAACATGACCAGCGGTGGAGCCTAAACAGATTTAGGCTCTAAGCCCTCGTAATGTCACGTTACTCCGGACAATTTTGTATTACTTGTTGGCATCTTCCATGACAAAAAGCCAAAGTGTGTGCCAAAACATCCAAATTCATCCCACTTTAGCAGCAAAACTTGGATACAACTAATTAATTGAGAACACACCCCACTTGCACGTTTTTCAATCCAGACAGGTTCCGTTGCCAAATCAGCACTTAGGTATCATCCAACTGAAACTACTAACTACAGTTAATGTAACCCTTCAAGCCGGTTCAACTGGTGTTGATTCTTGATTCAGCAAAACCACCTAATTAGTATCATAATTCCAATAATTAGTTAAAATTAATTGATATAAACACGTCTAGCTGATTCCAAGACCGAGCGGCCGCAAATCAACTGCCACGTGTAATCAGACACT
Organism: Erythroxylum alaternifolium; assembly: GCA_027478495.1. Lineage (NCBI taxonomy): Eukaryota > Viridiplantae > Streptophyta > Magnoliopsida > Malpighiales > Erythroxylaceae > Erythroxylum > Erythroxylum alaternifolium. The sequence continues at coordinate 55,090,310 of JANIIA010000190.1, read as the reverse complement.
TGACGTGGCAAACACCCAGTGAAAGTCACAATCTCAATACGAGGTAACCACACATGACACTGTACAAACACGTTGTAAATGCACAGAAAAAGAGAGAATTCCGCAAAGGAAAAAAAGGAGTCTAAAATTTTATGTTTAATTTTACTGTATTTTTTCATAAATCTTACTTATTTATTTATATGAGTCTTACGTTAATCTCTTATAAATAAATATGGGATTTATATAAATAAATGGCTAAAATTTATAAGACAGAATAAGACAATATAAAACTAAACAAAATATCCTACCCAAAAAAAGAAATATAATAAAAGAACTCGAGTTCAGTGTAATATACGCAAAAACGCTTTTTTTAAAAAAAATAAAAAAACATTATAATATTAGCCAAGTAAATAAAAAATATAAAAAAACAAACAACAAAACGAGAAGTGGGGTCTGGGGTTTCCAAGTTTGGGTAGAGTTCTGTTATATTGACTCTGCTTCTGTTTCGGCTCTGTATAATTCTCTGTACCAAGAAAATGTTCTATAATTAGCCAAAACACACTTTGAGCCTCCCCTCTGACTGTGAGGTCGCTCATGCCTTTGCCACAATTTCTCACATACACCATCAATCTTCTTTTGCGCCATCTCAGCTTCGTTTTGGGAACAATATAGTGATATTCATATACTCCCTCACACCACACCAGGTATTTTCATCTTTCATTGGTGATCATCTACTTGCTTCTAACCTGGCCACTAGTAGCCTACGTGGGTATCCCTGAATTGTTTGTTTCAATTTCTCTACTTTTGTGTATTTTGAATGATCATTTGTTTTTCTATCGAGAGCATTGAGTGTTCTTGTTTGATTTCTAGTCAAATATTGTTAGCTTTCTTTACGATCATTCTCCTGGTTAGAGTACTCTCTTAAACCAATCTGTTTATGTAGCAGTTTTATAGGCCAACAACATGTTTCTTTGTCTCATCTCAACCAAAAGACTGATTCAAGAACGTGTTTTTTGGTTTATCTTCATATAAAGTCAATTCAAGATCCTTTATAATCTTCATTGAATCCACAAGAATGATTCTGCTCGCTTACCCTTTTCCTATGTTCATCAAAATAACGTGTAGCTTCTTTCCATTCTATGTATGAGTAAATTCTAAAGGAAAGATCATATATTCGGGGATGATTCTTCAAGGCTAGCTCTATTCTCGTGATGAATCAGAACTTGAAGAACAACTGATAAAGATGATGGAGATGGCGTACCAGCCGTATATTGATCCTGAATACGAATCACTCATTGAAAGAATTTATCCTCCCAGGTGATAATTCGAATACTTTAAATCTTAAGCTATAGCTAGCGATTCATAGCTTAACAGTGCTTCTGATAATGGTCTGTGTTGATGAAATTTATGAACTAGATGGCGATGGTTTAGCTTTTTGCTGGTTTTGGTTTTGCAGAGTTTGTATTGATAACGACGTATGCCAAGACTGCACACTTGTGAAGGTGAGATCTAATATTATATGATATAGTGGACATAATTTTTAATTATATTGGAGCCATATTCTAATGAAACCCTGTTTGCAGATGACAAACATGGTTTAAAAAGCTTTTTGCTTTTCTGCTTTTGGGTTTAAATAATCTCAGAAGACAGTAAGTCTCCACATGTTGGAGATTCCACCCACCGAAGCTATGATTATTGAACTAGTATCCAATCCATGGTTATCTATACTGGACGAGATTAAGGATTCTGCAATACTAATGTGCAGTGACGTTCCATAATAAATGATGTGTTAATTCGATAATGATGTGTTAACTATCTATTATTAGCACATAATTTAGTAATTAGGATGGTTCCTTTCAATCTAGAGAAAAAGATGAAAAGTGTCAGAGGTTGAGGTAGGCGGTTTCTCTGACCCACCGAGTGGAGAGCCACTAGAAGTGAATATAGGGAAAAGAAAGGGAAAGATGAAGCAAAAGGAAGAAGAAGAAGAAGACTTTTAATGTCATCATTCAAGTTTCCTTTTGCTTTAAAGCAGTTTTGTGCATGACAAAAGACAACCAAACATGTGTAAGTTAGAAGACTGAGTTCCCCGTCCATGTATGTTTCTGCATAACTAAGTTAGTTCGCTTTTAGGGATCAACTCCTTTGCTGCCACTAAAAACGATGAATGATGTAATCTAGTTGAACCGGTAAAACCCCTAGAAACTAGAAGGGTCGAGCTAAAGTAGACCTAATATTCAGGGAAATACACGTGCAAAGTTGGTCTTATTATCAGTGCTTTTCCATGACCAGAATCCAGAACGATGAAATCTTTTGAATGGTCTACATCTAATGCAAATTTGGTTCTCGTGGTGCTGGCAGGTTGATAGTGCAAACAAGCACGGGATTTTACTAGCGATGGTTCAAGTTTTGACAGATCTCGACCTTGTCATATCAAAATCATATATTTCCTCTGATGGAGGATGGTTCATGGATGGTAAGTCTCCACGTCATGCTTGCATCATCCTCCATATCGAACTCTTCTTCTTTTTCAATATGAACGGGGCTTGCTTTCATCTGGGTTGTGTTCTGTTCTTTATAATAATTTAAGTAACTTTTATGAGTCATCCACTAGAATTGCTGCTGTGCCTTATTGATGTGGGTTTGTTCTTATGGCAGTGTTCCACGTGACAGATCAACTTGGCAACAAGCTTACTGACGAAAGCCTCATACTTTACATTCAACAGGTCTTTCTCTATCCATGCGTATCCATTTACTGGACATATAACTGAATTAGACTTCTGAGAGTATGCACGTAGGCAAAGAGGAAGGAGATTGATCATAATTCAGTTCAATGGTTGGCAATTAATTGTTTCAAAGAGTTTGATTTAATAATTGAATTACTTTTAACTAATTCTAAATTATACCCTTATTGTTTTAAATTATTACAAAAATACAATTTATAATTTTTTAAAATTTTTATTTACAGGCATTGTGTGCAAATAGAAGAGGAGGGGCATCAAAGGAAATAGAAACATGTGGCATCAAGAGACAAGTGAAGCCAAGGCATGTGTCGACCGAGCACACGGCCTTGGAGATAACAGGCACAGACAGACCAGGCCTTCTGTCGGAGATATCGGCGGTGCTCGCTGAGTTGCAGTGCCACGTCACGGCGGCGGCGGTATGGACCCATAACACCCGAACGGCAGGCATTATCTACGTTGAGGATGGTTTCCGTGGTGGCCCAATTTCTGACCCTAAAAGACTTGCCCAAGTGCAAGAACAATTGGAGCATGTGGTTCAGGCCCATCATGCCATTGGAGAACGGAAGAGCGTGAGGCTCACTGCACCAGCCGCTGGCAGGACTCACACCGAACGCCGGCTTCACCAGCTGATGTATTCCGCCGTCGACTACGAGCCGTGTCAGGGATGCACTGGTCGCGGTGTTGCACACCGGAACAGTTGCACCAAAATTCATGTGTCCATAGAGTCTTGCAAGGAAAAAGGTTACTCGGTGGTCAACATGAGGAGCAGAGACCGACCAAAGCTCTTGTTCGATACTTTGTGTGTTCTGACCGACATGCAGTATGTTGTTTTCCATGCAGCTGTTAGTTCCAAAGGCGCCATGGCTGATCAGGTAAGCTCTTAAATATTAAGAGTCTGGTGGAGTTTTATTCTTTTCTAAACGACTGGTGCCGCAGGAATATTTCATTCGGCAGAAAGATGGATGTACCTTGGACACAGAGTGCGAGAGAAGGAAGTTAACACAGTGTTTGATTGCAGCTATTCAAAGAAGAGTATCTCATGTGGGTACATTCAATCCTTTAGTGTTTGTCACCATTAAATGTGTTAGCTGATGCGTATGTTTTTGCAGGGATTGAGGTTGGATGTTTGCACAAAGAATCGAATAGGACTTCTCTCCGACGTGACTCGTGTGTTTCGGGAAAATGGGTTATCGATATCCAGAGCTGAGATTGGTAGTCATGGTGATAAGGCAGTTGGTTCATTCTATGTTACAGATGCTTCAGGGTACGAAGTTAGTCAACAAACGGTGGAATTGGTAAGGAAGGAGATCGGGGGATCCGTTCTTGTAGTGAACAGATCACCTGGTTGGACACCTAAAACTCCCAAAATGAGTACTAGCATTAGCAGTGTAGATGAAGATAAGCCTAGATTCTGGATTGGAACACTTCTGTGGTCTAAATTGGGGAGGCTTTCTAGCAATTTCGGCTCCATTCGATCATAAAATTCCCAACTCACGAACCGTTACACTGAACTTGACCCTTGCTGTAAATAGGTGCTTCAGGGAAGTAAAATCAGTAGTTTACGTTTTATCGGTTGGTTAGGCTGTACCCTTGCAAGATCATCAATCTAAGCCCGTTGTTTAGCGTTAAAATCTCCAATCAACAGATGTAAAATTCCTAACTAGGTTCACTAGATTAAGTCAAAATTGGTGACAAAAATTAGAACCGAGCAACGGCACTAAAGAGACACCATCCGATGAGCAAACACCTCCTGTGAATCGTGTACTACCAATGACCCCCAGTGACGTTTGACTTATACGCCCTGCTTAAAGTGCATATCAAACCTAAGCCAACAGGGTTAAGAGTACTTGACTGTCAGGAAAACTTAAAATGCCAAACTACATAAAATTCTCCTCACTGCAATTTTCTTGGCATTAGCAACTTTTCAATATAGTATCTACAGCATTCTGCCTTAAGAAGTGAAATATGTTCCTATTTGTATAATGGGAATTGAAATAACATTAAAGTAAGCATGTAAGCTCTTAAGTTTCTTTTGTATATGTATCATGCTAGAGAGGTGCAAAAACTTATCACTAAACTGAGCGCTAAATTACAGGCAATAATCACAATCCTCCAATACATGGTTAAATTCCAATTTTGAGTTGTAAACATGATTCTCAATTTTTTTATAATTGGTTGGGTCAAACTTTTGACTGTTAATAACTAATAGTAATTAAATGTATAACGTGCGTAAGTTGATATAATAATTCACAGATTACTTGAAAACAGCACATTAATGGTATGGTGATCATGTCGTTACACTGTTGTAAGCATATTTCATGCCCACATTATCATCCAATTTACAAACAGATTTATGTACAAACATAAGGTTCCCAAGCCTAAATCAGACTAAAGAAACCATATGCAACCTATTTACAATAAGGTAGAAGCAAGATGGGATTAAGCTCTTACACTTTTATGGCATCATCAAATCACACCAACCTCATGAACATCAAGCCAATCATTAGATTCCTTGGAATCAGAATAGCGAGCACTTACCTGCGCAGACGCAACATGTTTGATGCTAATAGGTTTAATGTCCTTAACTAAGTCATCAGAACTTCTGCCCAGTTGAACCCAATCACGGGAATCTTTATGGAATTATCAGAACTAGAACTTACTTTCTTGTAAGTAACAGGCACATCACCATCATCATCTTCAAGATCACTGAATGAGACATCCTCATCATTGTTGGGTGATACCATAGTATCATTGGCACCAACAGTTTCTGAAATTTCATCTTTCAACCAATCATCACCATCATCCTCAAATTTCTCATTCAAAATCCTAGAAGAGGAAGATGATGGAAATTGTTGCTGCGAAGACTGATTACATCGCTGTTCCTCAACCACAGCCTTGTCAATAATTTGTATTTCCATACTTTGGACAGGATGCTTATCAGTTTCTATTTCCTTAGCAGCGTTGGAAGAGACTGCTTCACTGCCAGATGCCTTAGTCGCAACGACAGAAGTTATTACTCCACTGCAAAGCGCCCTGAGTGGCAGAGATTCAGAATCAACACAACTGGGCACGGACAGAGACTCTTCATGGTATAAATCAGAAACTTCTTTCGACGTGGAAGTATCAGTAACTGACAAGTCGGGTTCAGACTTTGCTTTAGCTCGTTTCTGCAGTTCATGTGACAACATTGCTCTTGCTTCCATTATCTGCATCACATGATCAAGATCAGACTGCTGCTTAGCAACTTAATCAATCAAAATAAAGCGGGAGCTTCTTTTGTAAGCATGACTTATGACTCCTATCAAAGAGTTCCATACATTGGACTTATAGAACATTATGTATCTAAGGCAGTCAAAGTTTCTAACTTCAAAAAATTGCCTGAAATTAAAGTACAATAAACAGTACGAAATGACTATCATATGCCTTTGAACTTTAGCTCCTACATTACACAATAACACAATTTCACAACGCACTCAAGTTCGGTAAAGAGATGGATATAAGCATGAGGAAAAACAGAAAATGACCCAAACCATAGAGCAGATACAGATTAGATGTTATCAGCAGTTTAAAACCTGTACTACAATAATTCCCATGCTAAACTATTCTAACAAATTCTAACCATCAGAATTAGAATCTCATTCCATTTAAAGCCTTCCACTCATTTTATAAACCTCAAATACTAAGAAACAAGCAAAGTAATGTCATCATAGCGAAAGAGACACTTAATTTGTGCACATTCAGACTATGTAATGTAAGTCTCTGTCTTTACTTCAAAAGGATGTCTTTGGCTGATAACTATATCTGTTTCTCCAGTGCCCATGTGAGTCTTGAGGAATGCTAAACCTAATTGCTAGTTACTGATTGTTTCATCAACAGTCCCAACAAGAGAATACCCATCTGAAGAGGATTCAACAATTGGTAACTACACAGAAAAATCTGAGATGACTAACGAATGCAACATACTTGGGGAGTTGACAATAGTAAGGCATCCTCTTTACTGAGCCTGGGGTGCAAAAGTACAAAGTAAATATTCCAAAAGCAGCTTTCACTCATGTAGCCCGGGCAAAGCTCAATCCTCAGGGCACCTAGTGTAGGTGCGAGACGTTCAACAGCCAATGCATGTTCTTGTTGCGCATCGGACATATCAAGATCTGAAATGGGAACATTAATTCACCAATATAAACAAACTCTATAATAATACAAACGTACGACATTGAAGTAAAATTCAACTCATTCAAGGTCTTTTCTAAAATTCACCCTCAAAATCAAGGTCGTCGGGGAGAGGAAAATCGAGCCAGGTCTCTGGATGCGTCAAAATATCCTTGGCGAAGGCAACCACCTCCTCGGTCACACCGACTACACTTCCAATCAAATCCTCGTCGGCTTCCGACCCAAACTGCAGCAAGTTCGACGCGATCTCAGTGATCTCCGACACAGTCTTGTTACTCGAAAGCTTCGTGATTTCGGATTTGAATTTTCGTCCAATCTCCGCGAAGTCGCTGCGCATTCCTGCAATCAGATCATCATCAACATCCTCATTGGACTCCTCAGGGAGCTTGTTATCCTCGGGCGGAGGAGCGAGTAAGGAAGCAACGCCCCAGAATTGGCGCGTTAGGGTTTTGGAGAGCTCGGAAAGGTCTTCCTTGATGCCACACGGAGTCGTGGACGACGAATCAGAATGCTGATCACCTTCTGATTTTGACGGCGATTGGACGGTGTCAACATTAACAGGGACCGCGTCGCCGTCGCCGTCACCATCATCGTCGTCGAGTTTGAGAGAGTTGGCAATTGACCTTGCTAGCCATGACATGGCTTCCTTCCTTTCCTATCCGGCTTCTCCGTCTATTTTAAGCAAGTGATACATAGCATATACGATGTCGTTTGCTCCCGCTCATATGGACATCAAACGGCTTGTCGTTTGGCTTCCTCTGGAAACCTGCCTCAACTAAGCTCATCTCTCAGGCTGAGCCACCATCAGGCAGCTATGCTACTTCGGAGCCGCCTATTCACGTTGTTGTCGTCACCTCCTTTGTCCCAGCCTTTCAAAACTCGTCTTCCGTTTACTATCTCCCATCAGTTTTCTACTCTCGAGTTTTCTAAGCCCAACTCGAGCCGGACCCGCCATGTCTTGGCCTCGAATACAGCCAAACCAGCGACGACTCCGGTTTTCCGGACTCCACCTTTTGTGCCTCCGGGGATTGAAGCGGAGGAGGTGACGGAGGAGATGTTACTGCCTGGGTCGAACATTGTTCTGGGGCCTTATGCGGGTCATGTTCAGATTAAGGAAGTGGAGTTTGTGAAGAGCAGTGCGAGAGCCAAGGACTGTCCCAGAGATGAAAGACCCGAGTTTGCTATTCTGGGTCGCTCTAACGTGGGCAAGTCTTCACTTATCAATGCTCTGGTTCGAAAGAAAGAAGTTGCTCTCACGTCTAAGAAACCAGGTCTTTACTGATTTAGTTCTCGAGTTATTAGAAAGTTGCAACCTTTGCTTTTTTTTCATTTATTTGATTTAGTTCTTTTGTCGGGTGCAAATGACTAACACTGTTGTGATGTTATGGCAGGTAAGACTCAGTTGATAAATCATTTCTTGATCAATAAAAGCTGGTATATTGTGGATTTGCCTGGTTATGGGTAAGCATGCCATTGCCTTTTCCTTTTAATATATAAATTCTAGTACACGATGGCTTAGCTTTCTCGCCTGCCTATTTGGAGTTTCTTAATTGGTCTGTTGACATGCTTGAAATTTTGGAGCTTGCTTGTAATTGTTGGGGGTTTCTTCAGGATGTACAGCCTAAAGAAGTATACTGTTTTCATAGTTTACTTCAATGGAGAGAATTGCATGTTTAGTTAGTTTGTATTTCTAGTTAGCATCTAAGCATTTTCTATCAATCAATATCGAAGTTGAGAACTTAATGAAACATTACTTGTCTTTAGAGTGGTGATATGTTTTTAAGAACTTATTGAAACATTACTTGTCTTTAGAGTGGTGATATGTTTTTAGGGAAATCCCTTGATAAAGGATTGACATCTTTATGTTTGCATCCAGATGTAGGGTTTATGAGCATGTGAAAATTTCTATTGCCAACGTCCCCTGTATAGTGATAGGTAAATTTTCAGCAAAATGTCATTGGTTCTCGCCAAATGTATAACCAAATGGCAAAGACCTCTGAATTGAGATGAATTAAAAGAGAAGAAAGAGGAAATTTTATATGAATTGGCATGTTGCGTGCATGTTAGCTTATGGCATGATTTAGGACTCGAAATATGTGATCCTGGGCCATACCCGTATCTGTTTCTTTGAAAGACAAGAGGTTATTGGTTATAGCTGAAATTAAAAGAAATGCATTAATTAAATGTTGCTTTTGTTTACTCATGTACAATAAGTTTGAAAGGCTGGAGTTAGTTAGACAGTACAAAATGAAGTAAAGAACTTCATATTTGTTTTTGCAGTCGCCAGTTCTCCAGCATTTGTGTTTGAATTGGAATAAGTTGGTACTATTAAGTTCATGTCTCCAGGCTTTTTATCGGTCAACCAGCATCCACTTTCAAGTTGATGATCCGAGATGCATGAATTGTCTTCTTCAACAAGCTGATGATCACATAAAATTTTCCTAGTGAATAATGCCTGTGTTTAATCTGCATGGCTATGTTTGATATCATTTGAAACGTTGCATGTTAGTTGCATTTACAGAGATCTCTCTTCATGCCATACACGAGGTTCTAGAAAACCATTTCCTTCCAAATATTTGCCAGTTTTGTTTAAGCTATGAAAGAGAATGGTAGCCAATACACTATGTTCCACATGATTATTTTTTACCAAACAGCCACTTTGGTTGGAGTTTGTGTACGTACTTATGTTTGTGTAGGATCATTCTTGTTCTAACATTATGAGAACCATTCCCAAAAGCTAGCTATTAATCTTTGAGAATTTGAGACGATATTGCCCAATATTGGAATACTATACTTCCTATACGGAACTTGAGGCCATACCTTAGATTAGGTCATTACGCATTAAGTAGACTAGATGCTTATACAACTAGAAGTAACTCTGATTAATTTATGGAATGATTGATGTCATGTAAGTATCTGATTTGAGTTTGTTAACCACATCTTTTCAAGTTAGAAGTATAGACTATATTCCATGTGATAATTCTAAATGGCTCTGTGTACAGTTTTGCTAAGGCCTCAGATTCTGCTCGAATGGATTGGTCCTCATTTACAAAAGGTTACTTTCTAAACAGAGAAACCTTGGTTGCTGTCCTACTTCTTATTGATGCTAGTGTTCCGCCCCAAAAGATTGACCTAGATTGTGCAAATTGGCTTGGACGCAACAATGTATATTACTCTCTTTTTGGACTTTTTCCTTGGATAATGCCTATGCTCTCCTTTAAACGTCTTTGGTGCTAGTCTTGATTCCTCATTTTCCACCTTATTTTTCAGATACCAATGACTTTTGTGTTTACGAAATGTGACAAAATGAAGGGAGGAAAAGGGAAAAGGCCGGACGAGAATATCAGGAACTTTCAGGAGTTAGTTGGACAACACTATCGAGTTTATCCCCCGTGGATAATGACTAGCAGTATCACTGGCTTGGGCAGAGATGAGCTTCTCCTACATATGTCTCAACTAAGGAACTACTGGGATCAATGAGTTCTTTATCAATGCGAATGGCCGATGATTTTCATGTTGTAAAAAGGTACCTCAGCGTCTGAACTGTGATGCTAACTGGATTTTGTATTACTCTATTCCTGGCTGTTTTTATGCCTGCCTCGGTACAGTGTTAATCGTGATGCAGAACGCATCATTGAAATATAAGACATGCCACTCTCCATGTGTATAATGTATAAGATCTTGTTCGCCTGTAAAAGTTCTTAAATTTTGACTTTTTTCCACTTTCTGTAGCTTTTGCTTATATGCTTTACTGTACTCTTAGGCTTCTAATTGCATGCTCAAGCTGAAAGTAACGACCTTTGTTTTCTTTTAATATTTTAGTTTGTCCCTTGAAACATTACTTGTTGCTAACAGGCTTATTTTTTATATCAAATATGGAAACAATGAGCAAAGTCATTCATATTAGTCTAACAAACTCGAAACCAACAGGGCAACGTTGGGATTTATTAGTATTAGATTTTGATCCTATGACTGTTTACGGCTTAACCAGAGATCAGTTGATGCTTGACTGTAGACACTAAGAGACAAAACCAGGCCATATTTGGAGAAAAGAAATTAAAAAAAAAAGTGGATATAAGCATAAACTAAAGGGTTTTGCTTTGCTCCAAACTGGAAAGAGTTCCAGGACTCAGCAAAGTAAAAGAACACCAATCACGAGAGGACGGTGACGGGTTCAACTCGAATGAACTCGACCCAATTCCGCTATCCAATGCCTTGTAATCAACTACATTTTCAGACAGGACCAAGTCCTGATTCAATGCAACTAACGGTGATGATTTTTCCATCGAGGTCTTGACGAGCTGAAGTGGCTCAGCCCGATTGACTCTGTCGGACAATGCAACTGTGCCGGCGATATCGAGTGGCGGCGGAGCTACGTTGTGGAGCCGCTGGGACACCTGTGGTCCTGTGAGTTCCTGGACAAGTTCCCGGAAGTTCAAAGGGTCCACCTGGTACACTCTAGGTGGTGTTGGCGGCAATGGAGCGATCGATTTCTTCCAGGGTTTAACCTGTGGTTTACGGATCGAATGCAGTGAGGACATGAAAGACTTTGCTGTCTCATGTGGGTATTCTGTTAAGTGCAATGAAGAGGAAGACGATGAGAAATAGATAGAGCTAGAAGAATGAGCCTCCATTGTCAGAAGACTCAAAACCTTAACTTGTTTAGTTGTAGATCAAACAGACTGCTACTTTTCTTTCGGTCGACCAGACTGCTACTTTTCATTTATATGGGGAGAAGATCTGAACACGACAAGAAAAAGTATGCAAATTCAAATAGTTTCTGTCTGAAATAGCCGTCGGACGACGTTAGTGCTTACATCTACAAATTTTTGACCACTCATTTTGGTTGCAATGAAAGTGGACGGATCTATCCGTCACTGGGATTAGTTTATTTTCCAAGTGTTGGTGCTATGTGTCATTAATTAATTATAAGTAGCATAGAAGTGATGTGTTATAACGTAGTCTGCCATTGAACGGACTAGAACAAGGTTCCAACTCGTGGGGTTTGAAGACATCTGCATTTAGCAAGCAAGAGTTTACGTATGCACTCGTCATGTTCAACCATATCTGACGTCTTCCTAAACTTTGGTGTCAGCAATTCGGACCGAGCAAAAATGTTATGCAATTTACGTAGACGTGGGTTTTTTAGGCTCAAAGTTGTATAGAAAAAGTCCTAAGATTAATTATAATGTCTTAAGATTCATTACAAATTTGCCCTATCAAAATTTGCCCTATCTATTGAAGTATTGAGTAATTTTCGCAGTTTTTTTGGGAGACAAAAGTAGGCCGAATTTTTGTAAGAATTTTCCAGCAAAATTTAGCACAAAGCATTCGTGATCAAACGCATGATTGGAGGTTGATACGTTGTCCAATCAATCTGAAATTTTAATTGAAAATATTCAACATCTAAATTTACATTCTAAAGAGTGAAAATCATATTTTGATAATTAGATATAATAATAAATTTCGTAAGGCTATTAATATTTTTAGTTAAGTGTTTTACATACTTTTTATTATCTATTTTGAGATTTAGTACTTTCGTTGATTGTTAAAAGTCATATCTCAATTGTGTCTTTGCTTAATATTGCACTCTACTTTTGATTAGTGATAGTGGAGTTTTGGAGTTGAACTTATGAGTCACATAGCTTTTCCTCTTCGCATTGGAGAGGTTTTCTATGTAAAAATTGTTGGCATTTTTTTGTTTGCATTTTGTATGTTTTGTTGCTTGTTTTATTTTTCGTTAGTTGTTGGATTAATCTTACTTTTAACACTCCTAGTATATCCTAGCAAATTGGGGAGGATTTTGTTATGTGTTGTGTTTCTTAGGGAACCCCGTTTCCTTCTACCAGAGTGGTGTAAGAGTAGTT
>JANIIA010000190.1:55031694-55051393 GCA_027478495.1 Erythroxylum alaternifolium | reverse complement strand
TATCATGACCTTATAATTCATGCTAAGGCAAAAATTCAAATTCCATGCTTATTCCATAACTATCATGCTTAATTCGATAAAATATTTCGGGGGCCAACAGAAACAACTTGGATGATTGTGGATTAAGAATTTTGAGAGCATCACATTTAAGGGAATATGATGCGTTGACCTTAGTGTTAATGATATTAAAGTCAACATCACATTTTTGTTTGGAGGGTATAGTTTGGGGAAGCCACAATGGAAGCTCCAATTATCGGATCAACAGTTGGGTACCTAGGATTATCAATGTTCTTTGACAATTAAGTGACAGGGATCTATTTGGAAGATGATGGGAATTTTTTAACATCATAAGTAGTTTCCTTGCTAGCAGATTTTAAATCCTTTTTAGGGTATTTATTGAGTTGATACCATTATCACCTTGCTGATAGGAGGGAGCGACACTAAAAGGGGTATCCATAGTAGGGGTGACAAGAAGTTGATCGACAACTAAGGCATATGGATTCTCAAGGATCTTTGATTAATTATTGCAGGGGGGTCTCCTTTGTTGTACTTAAACTCATCCAAACATCAATGGTCTTAAGAATAATATTGTTAATGCCTGCTCACATTTTAGTATTTGCAAGATCTTCAAAGGAACCAATTTGGAACTTTTTATCATTGGGAATCCAAGTTTTTTATCTGTTTGAATTGATATCGCCATTGGTAACTACTTTGAATTTTAGTTTGGAAGAGATTCTCCAAATGATCAAACTTTATTACCATGACTGAAACAGGGAATTCTTGGTTTAGATCAACTTCTATATATAGCCGAGAATATACATTTCTTCTTATTGATGATGTATATTCTATATTTGGTCCACGAGTCGCTTTCATTGTAAGTGTAGTGGATCTGAAACCCCAGACGCCGGCTCGCCGTCGTCTTCGTCAGAGCTTCAACCCCTCTTCAGCTTTTTGGCAGTATTGTAAAGAAGTAAAAACGGATGGGCGACAAAAGTATGGATAGCGTTGAGGCTTTCCCTCCCTTGAAGGAGAGTCTTGCTACGAAAAAAGTGAGGAATAAAGAGGTGGACCAACAACCCACAAACAACCTTTTTCCACCGCCAGATCCCGATCCAGGTTCCCACTCCGCTCCATTTCTCTCTTTTAAGAATAACCTTATTCGAGATCATCAGATAGCAAGAAAGGAAATTAAACTGCAGCCAGGGGAGGTAGTTCATGCGCATAACGGGATTGGTCCTACCATTACATTTGCTGAAAGTGTTCATGTTTTAATGGATCAAAATATGGCGAATACTCTCATCATCCGTCCTCTAGGCAGAAACATTGGTTACAAGATTCTTTACAACAGGCTAATGTCTCTCTGGAAACCCAAAGGGGATATTAAGCTAATCGATATCACCAATGGTTTTTATCAACTGAAAATGGCGAATACTAAGGACTATCATAAGGCACTCTTGCAAGGACCATGGTCGATTCTGGGACACTATATTAGGGTATTTCCTTGGCATCGCGATTTTGATACGAAGGACGACCATATTGAATCAGTGGCGTCTTGGATTCGTCTTCCGGGTTTGCCAACACAATATTACCACGAGGATCTCCTAAGAGAAATCACGTGCCCGGTTGGTTCATATCTAAAAGCTGACGAGCACACACTCTCTGAAGAGAGGGGGCTTTTTGCTAGGATTGCGCTCAGGTTGGATCTACGCAAACCACTTACCCTTTCGGTTACAGTAGATGGCAAGACCTACCCGGTCCAGTATGAAGATCTCAACAGGATCTGTTTCTCATGTGCGCGTTATGGCCATTCTAAAGACGAGTGTCAATACATTAAACCTGTAGACCAGTCGGGTTCAGTCTTGCAAACTGGGGGCATAAGTGAGACGCTGAACAATTCTTTCACGGCGGCGCTAAGAGCTTTCCATGCTTCCAACGGTCCTTCGAATATTGGGCAACAAGATAAGGCAGAATCAGCTTTGCAGCGACATAAGGGGGCAGCGAATTTGTCCTCCTTAATTAGCCACAATCAATACACTTCCCATATAGAGGACTACTCTAAACTAGGGCCCTGGTTGGTCGCCCAAAAAAAGGGAAGAAAACCTGCAACGACACAAAATTTGGCACAATCAGTGGCAACTACTGATGATCACGGGCAAGGAACCAAGATCACTTAAAAGGCATTAGTCAATCCCTTCGCAACGACGTCCAGGTTCAATGTTCTGGATTTAACTAAAATCGAAGCTGTTTCCAATGGACCGCAACAAATCGGGCCAGAGAGCATCAAGAACATTACTTTCAGGGCCGATAACAATAAAGCCAACTCAAATAAACAGCTCAAATTAAGCACAAAAGGGAAACGCAAACAGACCTCCTCTGGGAAGGAAACTATGTGGGTTAAAAAACCTCCTTCATCAGCACCGTTTGTTGATCTAGGTCTAACCCAGTCTGCAACTCCCTCCAGCAACACTCTTAACCAGGATCATACCCCAGTCCTATCACAGGCAACAAACCACCATGCTGTGGTGGTCCCTCACCCTCTTCCACATCAGTCTCCCTCCAGCAATTCGGAATCCTCTCATGCTCCACTACCAGAACTACCTACAAGGATGGCGGATTTTCGTGGCTTTTATATGCACAACAGACCTATCATCAAGATTACAACCAACACAAAAAGGTCTCCTACTATCCCGAAACAATCAGAAAGTTCTCCGACAAGTTTGGAAGTCCCCACGACTACTCCCATGCCAATGCTGGTCACCAATATGGAAGGCCAGGAACCCCCGGATAAATCCACGTAAGTCCTTGAAACTTGTACTTTTTTTTCATTTATCATGGATATTAGAATACTGTCGTGGAATGCACAAGGCATCAAAAACGAATCTACTATTGCAACATTAGAAACTCTTATTAAATTACATTGTCTCAATTTTATTATTATATTGGAGCCAAAAACTAATGGACTTGACGCAGATATGATTATCAACAAAGTTGGCTTGGGTTTTACCAACTCCTTCAGGGTAGAAGCACAGGGCTTTTCAGGCGGTATCTGGGTCTTATGGAAAGATGTCTTTACGGTTGACATTCTTGAATTTGACTGGCAATATATTCACCTATCCGTTAATTTTAATAATTCTGTCCGTTTTCATGTTTGTGCCATCTATGGCAGTCCTAACCCTCAAATCCGGAGATCTCTCTGGAATAAGCTTATGATTATTGCAGATAATGTAGCTGGTCCGTGGCTTGCCTTAGGTGATTTCAACTCATTTCTCACTGCTGAAGATAAAACAGGGGGGAAATTTTCTTCGGGGTGCACATCCTTCCGAGAATGGGTTGATTATTCTGGTTTAGTGGATATGGGTTATGTGGGCTCGAGATTCACTTGGGCCAGGGGTACTTGTCACGAGCGAATTGACTGGGCGTTTGTTAATCTTGATCTTATGGAATGTTTCGACACCAAGACAGTTAAGCATCTACCCAAGGTTTCGTCAGACCATTCACCTCTTTTGTTATCTCTTACGCTTAAAGAGGTGCAGCAGCCACGGGCTAACTATTTTCGCTATCTGAGAACATGGGAGGCCCATGATCTCTGGAACGCGTGGCTATCAGGGACTTGGAAACAGAACTTGCCATTAGAGGATGCCCTAGCCCAGCTTCAACGAGAACTTGGAGATTGGAAATCTGACTTTTTTGGGGATATATATAAGCGGAAAAGAAAGACTCTGGCCAGGCTTGGGGGTCTGCAAAAAGCACTAGCACAGACACCCTCCTCTTACCTTCGACGGCTTGAAAGTAACCTGAGAGCTGATTTGGAGAAAACTCTTACTCAAGAGGCGCACCTGAAGCGACAGAACAGCAGAGCTTCCTGGATCTCGTTGGGGGACAGGAATACTACCTTTTTTCATTCAATTCACAAGGGCAAGCATAAAAAACTTTGGTGTAAGGCCATTCTTCTCGAGAACAACGTTTGGTGCTCTGATCGCTCTCTACTAGCTAAGGAGGTGTCAAAGTACTACAAAGAGATTTACCAAACACTCAGAGATGAGTCCACCATTTCACTACCTTCTTATCCTTTGCGAGGTCTTTTTCCACCCCTTTCGGATTCGCAGCTGCAATTATTAGCTAGGGAAGTGGATGAGCTAGAGATAAAATTTGCCGTCTTTGATATGAACCCGGACAAAGCTCCAGGACCGGATGGCTTCTCAAGTGGGTTCTACCAGCACAACTGGGAGGTTATACGGGACTCGGTATGCTCATTTGTGAAACGGATTTTTCTTTCAGGGCAAATGTCACAGTCAGCCAACAAAGGCATGATTTCTCTTATTCCAAAAATACCAAAACCAGAGAAGTTTGGCCACTTCAGACCGATTAGCTTGGTGAATATTAGTGCCAAGGTTGTCACCAAACTGGTGGCCAATAGACTTAAGCTGGTTATGCCGACCTTGACCCTCTTAACTCAATCTAGTTTCATTCAGGGTCGTTGCATATCTGAGAATATAGTGGCAGCTCAGGAGGCGATACATTCTATGAGGGGTTGCAGGGGTAAAAAGGGGTTTATGGCTATCAAGATCGACCTTACAAAAGCGTTTGATAGAGTGGAATGGGGTTTTATACAGGATACTCTTATGGATGCGGGAATCCCTACTTATTTACAAAGAGTAATTTTATCCTCTCTTGAGACGAGCTCTACGTAGGTAATATGGGATGGTATCAGGGGCGAGGAATTCATCCCAAAGCGAGGTGTAAGGCAAGGAGATCCAATCTCGCCTTACATTTTTGTGCTTTGCATGGAGCGCCTCACACATGCCATCAATGCTGCAGTCCAAAATGGGGATTGGAAGCCATTGACTTTTGGCAAAAGGAAGTTCCCCCTCTCACATTTGTTATTCGCCGACGATTTAATTATGTTTGCCGAAGCTTCCACTACACAGGCGGCCCTTATTGGCCAGATTCTTCAAACTTTTGCATCATCCTCAGGGCAGTTGGTGAATGCTTCCAAATCTGTCTTTTATGTGTCTCCAAATGTCCCTTTGAGTCGTGTTAATGCTACTGAAGGAATTCTGGAGATACCTCGGGTGAACGAATTAGATTCCTACTTGGGCGTTCCAATAATCCATGGAAGGCAAACTAGGGACACGCATAAGGCAACAATCTCAAAAATGCAGAAAAAGTCAAAGCTTGGAATCCGAGAAGAATTTCTATGGCTGGTCGGTTAACTTTGTGTAAAGCCGTATTGGAGGCCATTCCTTCTTATCAGATGCAGACGGTTTGCTTCCCTCAGAAGACTTGTGACATTATGGACAGGCTCATTCGCACCTTTTTATGGGGGGCGACCCAGAATAGAATAGGCTCTCCCTAGTCAAATAGGAGGAATGTTGCCAGCCGAAGTTACGGGGAGGCTTGGGATTGAGAAGGTTGAGGGATACAAATGCCACTTTCATATTAAAACTGGCTTGGGAACTGTTGGGGGACATGTCGAAACTTTGGAAAGAGATTTTTAGAGCAAAGTATCAGTTGGACAACCTAGATCTATTGAGAGCCAATCCAAATACAAGGGGCTCCCATTTATGGAAGTAGATTGTTAAATTGTTGGATGTTATCTGGGAGTGCACGAGTTGGGTAATAGGAGACGGTAAAAGGATGCTTTTCTGGACGGACTCATTGACCGCCTCCAATTCACCTTTAGCCCCCTTTTCTTTGAACTCCTTGTCTTCTTATGATTTAAGTAAAACTGTGGTTGACTTTTCTTGTATTGCAGGGGGATGAAATCTTGCCAAGCTGAGCTCATGCCTACCATAGGAAAAAGATTCACGAAATCCTGAGAGTTGTTCTGCCAACGCCAACTGTAGGCCACGACAAGATTTTTTGGAAGTTAATGTCTAAGGGACAGTTCTCCTGTGCCTCGGCTGTGGAGTATATTTGCAGGGATGGCTGGAATGCAATAGATAATCATTGGAAAAACATTTGGGATTTGAAGCTACAAGAAAATATCAAGACATTCTTATGGAGGGTGGTTAAGGGAGTCCTTTGGACTAATTCGGAGAGATATAGGAGGAAATTATTGGATTCTCCTTCGTGCTATCTTTGTGGATTCCCTAAAATGATGTTACACGTTCTAAGGGACTGTTATCATTCCAAAGAAGTGTGGAGATTGATTCACAATCGACTACCGCAGATTTTTTGGAACCAACAGTCTCACATCGACTGGATTTTCACTAATATCTCCTCTAGTTTTTTACAGGACAGTTGGCAAACCTTATTCGCTATCTGCTGCTGGAATATTTGGAACACAAGAAATGCAGATATTTTCGAAGGACACAACTCTACCAGCTATGAGCTCTCAGTCATTACAAAGGCAGCATATATGGAAAATTATAGAGTTTTCACGCAAAGCAATAGTCAGGAACAATTAGTACCAGTAGGGGGAAGAAGGATACCTACTGTTTCATGACGACCTCAGTGGGAGCCTTCTCCACTCAGATTTCTAAAGCTTAATGTCGACGTTGCGGTGGGATGTAGCTCCGGCGAAGCTGCTTGTGGTGGAGTCATTAAGGATCATCATTCAACATGGGTTTATGGCTTTTCAAAGCACTTAGGCAAGTGTTGCCTTTTAACAGCCGAGCTATAGGCAATCTTCCATGGATTATCCTTTGCTCTAGAAAAAGGATTCCGACAGTTAATGGTCGAATCAGACAGTGAACTTGCTATCAAATTAATTACCGGAGAGACAGGCCACTTACCTTGCTCTTGACTAATCGAGAACATCAAAGCTCTTTCACAAAGGGGGACTCTTATCTCTTTCTCCTTTCTTCGAAGGTCTGCAAATAAGGAGGCCAACCTCCTAGCTAAGATTGGATTATCGCACTTGGACTTCGATCGACATCAATTCGAGAGAGACCCTTCCGTTGCTCCAGCTAGATCTTTCGATTTTCAAGCCAAATGAGGAGACAAACTATCCAGTTCAGGAGTGCCCGCTGCATTCACCTTGCTGTCTCCATCCAGATCGCACGAGTACCATGATGTTCATTTAATGGCAAGAGATGAAAGTTTCTTTGATTTTCATCAAGTTATTTAGTTGTTACCCGTTAATCCGTAAAAGGTTATTTTTGTAATTCACCTTGGTGCTTCTGCACCTTTCTAAGTATTAAAAAAAGGAATGGATGTAGGCAAGGGTTGTTTAACGAATCATTATAAATCAATTTATGTTCTATCTTCCTTATCCTTTTTAAAATATTATTAAAATATTTGATTATTTTATACTAAGTAATGTCTTTATTCTTATATACATATATCATAGTTAAATTGAGTTTTTTAGCTAGAACCTTTTAATAAATTTTGTAAACACACCATTAATCCCCCCTCTTAAGTGCTATTAATAAGGACTAAAAAGTAGTACTAGAGCAGGTCTATTAGGCAAACATTTTAAATGAAATCATATAGCAAATATCATAATTTAATATCTAGGGTTATCATCATCATCATTCAACCAAAAGGAACAAAAAATTAATAGAGCACCTTTCTTTGATGGAAATGATTATCTCTATTGGAAAACTAGGATGAGATTCTTCTTAATGATTTGAAGTATAGACATATGAAAAATAGTTCCAAATGGAACCTTTATTCCTTCAAAAATCATACAAAACGAAAAGGTCGCCAGGCAAAAGGAAGATGTGAACTTCAAGATAATAGATTAACTTCCTTAAATAATAGGGTCGCACACATCTTATTTTGTGCATTAGGGAAAATGGATTCAAAAGGGTATCTATGTATGAATCAACTTATGAAATTTGGCATAATTTAGAAGTTATACTTGAGGGAACAAAAGAAGTAAAGGAGCATGTTATCAAACCAATATAAACTATTTCAAATGTAGCATGATGAAAGTATATATATAGCATGTACACTAGATTTATTATTATTATTAATGATCTTAATGGTTTTGAAAAGATATATATTAATATTGAAATTGTAAGAAAATTACTTAGGTCACTTCTAAAGATGTGGGAAGTTAAAATGATGACTTTGTAAAAAGCTAAAGATCACACTACCATTATAGGAACTTATTGGATCTCTCCTCATATGAAATGAGACTGTAAGAGATATAACAAGAAACAACGTTTCCAAAGAAAAAGAACTTAGCATTTAAAGTCTCAAAGGAGAAATCAAGTGAAGAAGAGACATCTATAATTGGAAGTGATGATGAAGACCTCACCTTAATCACTAGGAAATTTAAAAAGTTTTTGAAGAGGAAGAATTTCTCTAAAATAAAGGACTTCAAGGAAAATAAAAGTGATTCAAAATTTAAATCCTCTAATATTATTTGTTTTAAATATAGAAAGTTTAACCACACAGAGTCATAATATCCTATAATTAAAGATAACAAAAAGTATCAAAGAAACTTGAGGAAGGAGAAGGGACAAAAACAAGAAGAAAGAACTTAAAGCCTTAACTTGGGGTGACATAAGTTAATAAAAAAATAAGCATTCAGAAGGAGAGATAACTTACATATGCTTTATAATTATGAATGATGATGAGGTAACATCTAACTCTAATTTGTGTCATAATGATAGTGATTTGACATATGATGAACTAGTAGAAAGTTTAGACATCATAAGTAAAAAAGGAAGGAATTATCTTTCAAACTTAGGAAGAGTTTAAAAATAGTTAGGTATATATATGAATAAGAATGAAAAGATGAAAAGTGAATTGACTAACATTAAATCCAAATGTGATAATTGATGGTAATCATGCATGAGACACATTAAAGCATGAAAATGAGAAATTTAAAAAGGATATTAATGTTCTTAATGATTCAATGTCCAAATTCACTAAAGGGAGTGACAAACTAGAAAACATATTAATAGCTTAGAAGTATTTAATAATAGGTATAGAATATTATATAACCATAGGAGTGAA
Source organism: Erythroxylum alaternifolium (assembly GCA_027478495.1). NCBI lineage: Eukaryota > Viridiplantae > Streptophyta > Magnoliopsida > Malpighiales > Erythroxylaceae > Erythroxylum > Erythroxylum alaternifolium. The sequence goes on along the minus strand of JANIIA010000190.1, from coordinate 55,042,480 downwards.
GTCATTTCTAAAACTATGTTTGTAAAGGGAAAATATTTGCATAAATTACCCAATGTGACAAATAAATGTAGAGTCTCCAAATCTAAGCATATGCATACGCATGCCACATCTATTATAACTTATTCTAAGAGCAAGCATTATATTTTCATATATGGCTTACAATCTAGGTATATGATTAAATACTTTTAGTGGAAGAATAGTCATAAATTTTATGATAATATGCAAACTCACTCACACCCTTTTAAACCTCAAAGAAGCATACATAAAGCCTTCTTTCATAGTAGGTATCATACATATAATCATGGTAGCTTATCTCACCACCCTAGGAAAATTCAACACCTATAATGTCCTAAGGAAGATTCCTCATTATGTATACATACGTAGAATACCAACTAATGCATTCATGCATAATCATCACTTATATAACATGATATATGTCATTTTTATGGTAAGTATGAACATGTAATATATTTTGTTTCCTTAAACAAATAATGTAAGTAAGCCCCTAATAGTATGTGTTAAAAAGAAAAAGGAACCTAATAATCAAGGAACCAAGCTTATTTAAGTACCTAAAATACATTTATAAGGTCTTCAAAAATAATGCTACCATCTCTCTTACATACTATTTTCTTTTTATAATGTGATAAAAGTCTCCTCAATGTTTATAATATTTCTTGATTGATATTTCATGACTTAATTAAGTATTTTTGATGTTTTATTTTAGGATATTCGACCAATATTCTCAAAATTCATCCCTCTTTTTCCAGTAAGTTTGATAGTTATTTGGTTGCTAATTTAGGTAACTAGTTAGACACTTTGGTCAACCAATGTCCACTTGTCGTAACCAATGTTACTTTTCCCAAGAAGTTATTTCTTTTTAATAAGTTTTGGTCTAAGTTTGACTGGTCAACCAATGTCCTCTTGTGGTAACCAATCTCACTTTTCCTAGGAATTTATTTCTTTCTAATAAGTTTTGGTCTAAGTTTGACTGTATATATTGATTGATAATCTACCCTTGTTATTCAACCAATATATCTTTTGCCTTTAGAAACCTTTTTTCGTCTTGGTTGTTTATATCTCCCAAAATTATACACTCCTTTATGAAATTGATGATTGGATATTAAGCTTAATTTTTATGATTCTAACCTTTGATTTTGTCAATACTTTCATTTTCGCTTTAATTGAAATTTCAACTTAGGCACAATACCAAAATTGGACAGAATTAGGAATGTTTTTTCCTTAAAAGTGACCTTTTAAACAATTGTCTTAACTTGTTAAATGCTAAATAATACTTCTCCTTCGACAAGTTTATCAATCTTGATAATTTTTTTATCCTTTAACTAAATTAGTTTGATGCATGGCATTTTATATTTTCATAGCTGATTTCTCTTTGATGATTCTAGAAAGGAGGAGAAATATTGGTGATATTAGATTTAGGGGGAGTGATAACATTAAAAGGGAAGTGACTTTTGCATATATGATATTTTTATGCTTGAGTACTTTTTTATAAATATGTACAGATAATTCTTTGAATCATCACTATGGTAGGATAATTATCATATTTGACACTACAAAAGCTCAAGTGATGATGTTGAACTCGAGTACCTAGCATATGCATATAAGAATAAGCTTTCAAACTGAAAGCAAAGTTTTGATAGTTACATTCATATAAGGCTTTAACTTTAGATTCCAAGGGGAGGAGCTATGGGTAACTTAAAGAGAATGAAGTAAAACATTTATAACCCTTAGATGGTGTTAGGACATTTCAGTATTACCCTTTTCTGGGCAGAGGTTGAAGGAAATATCAATTTCAAAACTTCTCAACAGATTTTAATGAATGTATTGACACTTTAGGAGTCCTATACTTTAATATGGATGGAAAAGATTTCATATGGTCAAACAACCAGTAACTGCTTTATTATAAAGAAGTTAGACAGAGTAATGGAAGATGGGGAGTGGTTGAGAACATATTTGAAAAGTAAGGCAATATTTATGAACCCTGATGTCTTATATCATGGTCTTATGGTGGTAGAAGGTATCTTTGAGGTGTCTAGGAAAAAGTTTCCATTTAGATTTTAAAAAAACTTGGCCAATCATAAAGCATTCTTATAGGCAGTCATAAAAGGAAGGGGATAATAGTCCATGGGTACAAAGCTTATATCTGTTTGAGAGAACTGGAATATATAAAAGAGGAGTTAGAGTTACTAAATATGAATATAGGTAGTGATAACTTATTCCATGCTAAATAGGCCAAAGGAATTCTGGATAATATTTATAAATCAACATATAAGAAACTAAGCAAGGACTGGTAGAGGGAGAAGGAGAAAGGGGTATTAGAAAGGTATGCTGCAACCTTTGATGATCATTACTTTTTATTGAGACAAAGATCCAAGATCTTTTGGTTGAAAGACGAAGATATGAGTTTAAAGTTTTTTTCAATTTAGTGCTGATTAGAAAGAATGTTAATAAGATCAATGGAATAAAGGACCATTTGTAGTATTCTTATCAAGACTTTATAAAGGAAAAAGCTCAAGAATACTTCAGGAATTTACTGGGGGAGACAGGAAATATGTAGGCCCGTTTTACAGGATTTGAAATCCTTAATATGTAACCAACTCTTAGATTAGGTCAATGAATTCCTAAAAATCCCATTTCAAGAAAGATTTGTAGAGAATAATGTATTTGAGATAAAGCTAAGAAAACCCTGGATTTGAATTTAATGACAAGTTCTTTCAAATTCGTGGCCTGGAATTAAAGATATGGTTTCTAAGGTGGTTTAGGAAATATTTCATTTAGACAAACTCTTTAAATCATTTAAGCAAAACTCAAATATGTTTGATTATTAAAAAAACATGATCATTAGAGGTTTAAAGATTAGAGGCCCATCTCTTATTGCAATTTATTATATAAGATAATTGCCAAACTCCTAGTTAAAAGATTAAAACAGGTGTTGAAAATTATAATAAGTCCAAATCAATTTACCTTTTTTAAAAGGCAGATAAATTAGCGATAACATATTGTTATCTCATGAGCTTTTCAAGGGGTATAATAATATGAACTCTCCAAGTAACTATGCTAGCAAGATTAATATACATAAGGCACATGACTCACTAAACTTGGGTTTTATTGAACATACGTTCATTACTTTTAACTTCCCCTCTACATTCAAGAATTGAATCTTAATGTATTAATACTCTACATATTACTCATTTTTGGTTAATGGGGAACCTTCACTATGGTTTTAGGAAGAAAGAGGGATCAGATAGGGGACCCCCTATCCCTCTACATCTTTTTATTGTGCATGGAAGCATTTTCAAGATTTCTTAACCATAATATTGCTTTATATACATGTTTTAAATACCATAATAGATATATGAAACTTAGAATATCTCATTTATTATTTATAGATGATTTATTAATTTTCCAAAGCTCATAAATGATCTATCAGATCGATTATGTAAACTCTTCAAATTTTCAAGGATTGGCTAGGTTGGAAATCAATAAGCAGGAGAGCTTAATTATTTTATCTAAGTAAGTACTTCGCTAATTAGCTAGACTATCTGCCTTAATTGGTATGCAGGTGAAGTAAACTCCTTTTACTCATCTAGGGCTACCTATAGGCATGAGAAAGTTACTTTATAAGGAGTGTATGCCTTTAGTTGAAAGGATATAAAAAATGAATCAACTCATGAACTAATTTGTTCCTATCCATAGTTAGTAGAAGCCTCTTGATGAAGACTATAATCAACTCTATGTAGGTGTTTTAGTGCTCATATTTATGTTTTTATAAGGGATTGATCAAGAAAATAGTTAAAAGTATAAGATAATTCTTATGGTCTTACACTAGCGACAAAATATTTAAAGCTAAGGTTAGTTAGAAACAAATTTGCACAAAAAAGGTGAATGAGGCACTAAAATTATTCCAATCAAGTTGTGTAATAAGGTTTCTTTAGGGAAAAGGATTTGGAGGTTAATAACAAACAAAGAATCATTGTGGGTGCATTAGATCCATGGATATTATCTAACAGGCAAGAGCTTCCAGGAGATTTAGGAAAAATCAAGGTGGTCATTCTTCATTAACCAACTATTGAGGGAAAGGAGCTCAATTTCTAAATATATTAAATATATTATTAGGGATGATAAATTAGCTTCCTTTTGTTCTGATAATTGGACTAAGAAGGTGGCTTTACATAGCACGAATATGAATGGTATATTGGATAGAATGCCTATAGAAGTAAAAGTATCCATACGGGTGGGAGAAAATGCTTAAAGAGGGGTGCCTTAAGAGTTAATTCACATCATTCCAAATTATAGTCGTGACATTAACCTTGAGGACTTCTATTATTAGACACTACATCAATTTAAGAGCTTTACTAACTCTTCCTACAAGAAAGAACTAAAAGGGAGCAGGTAAAAAATTTTTATGGTGCAAATGGATTTGGAATCGACATCTAGTCCCAAAAGTCCCATTCTACCTATGGATGATATGTAATAAAGGAGTTCCTATATTGGATAGGTTATCATTCATTGACCTGATTAATAGGTGCCCTTTATATAAGAGGTAGCAAGAAGGTATTGACCACCTTTTCTTTAAGTGCCACTATGCTAGAGTGGTGAGGAATCAGATAGTAGGGAATGCATATTATAATCCCAATATGGGGAACTAAAGAGCCTATCTTAATTGGCGCTTTAATAAAAGGAATAGGGAAAGAGGGGATACAGCAGTAGCCCTAACTAATTGCAAGATTAGTATCTAAACTTTTTAGAGAGAAAGGTTCTATAGGTTATTCAAAGGAGAGGAGAAACAAAATCACAGACGTATGAAAGAAATAGTAGACAATACTAAAGAGATATTGATGTGCTCCAAAGATGGGATAAAAATCAATGATCACATGACTAGGGTATAGGATATATAAGCGAGGAGAGGTAAGATGGAGAATCTAAGAGGCCTAGATACTCACAATACTAGTTTGTTGTTGATTGATTTGAAAGCTTACAATTTACAACCCTCAAATACCGCAAGTACACGGGTTATGAAATGTAGTAAGTGAAGGGTTTATCTCACAAGGAAGTATGAATTAATCTAATCCTACATTATCTAAAGATAAAAAAATTGATAAATTGAAAAAAAATTGCAAAGAAAAATTAATTGCGAGAAAGTGATTATCAAGACTTTAATTCACAAGTTTAACACAAAAGAAATTGAAATTGAGCAACACAAAAGTCACAAAAGGAATTAACCAAGAAGAGTTACCAAATTATGAGACAGGGAATTTTTCCTATCATAAATACTAATCTAGTCAATTATGCATTATTGTGATGTCAGTTCTAGACTATCATAGGGTCGATTACTCTCTCTCTCTCTCGAGTTATAATCATTAAATCCTAAATCATAAATCCTAATTAAATTATGGAATTTATAATCTCTCAATTAACAAAAGACCTATAACTCTAATTTGATCTTAAGCTCTCTAATAAACTACTGGGTCTCACACTGGATCTCTCTCCACACAATAACCGATATGCTTAATTATGTGGTCTATTGGATTACTTAACTCTCATTAATCCAATCCAATCACTTTTATTCAGTTCACCCTCTCGATTTATTACCGAAATATGCAAGTTTTGCAATTAATCACAACATCTAATCAAAATAACACAAAATGACTATATTAACATTGAATCAAGGTAAAATCTCGAAGAAAAAGTTAGAACATCATCAACAATCCAAGACCCATCATCATACAATCCATCATCATCTCATACGTTCAATGAACGAAAATAAAGATAGAAAGGAGAAAGAACTTGGATCAAATGACTCGGGAAGGCAACAGTGTCGGAAGACTCGATTCCTCTCTCCTCTTCTTCCTCTTCTCTCTGCCTTCTTCTTCTCTCCCTTGAAACTTTCCTAAAAATGGCAAAAGTGGAGGCCCCCTTTTTTCTGTCTCTTCTCTTTTTATAAGTAGTCTTTTCTAATTAAGGCAAATATAAGGCTTTTCCTGTGCCTAAAAGGTCTGAAATATCCCTAAAAATGAAGTTTGGAAAGTCAGATCATGTAGTCTATCGCGCAGGGCATGATCGTGGCTCCCCTGTTTGGCCTTCTGTCACTATCATGGCCAGTCCTCCATGCTTCTATCACAATCTTGGCCCTTTGCTTTGGTTTAGGTCTCCGTCGAAACTCCTCTATTCTTTGATATTAGCCCTAAAACAATAGCAAACTCATCAAAGTACCTCAAATAAATAACATTGACGCTTAAAAGTATGCTTTAACCCATAAAATACTTAAAACACAAATATTTAACTAACTAACATAATTCTAACCTAAACACACAGTAATCGATTAAATTTAACCCCTAAACACTTCCTAAACTACCCACAAAACATGATGCAATATACAACCATCATTTTCCTAATCTATCAATGTCTTATAACCACAAGTATAAAAAGTCAGGAAAAGTATAACATAAAATAGGCTTGTAGTAAATAAGGAAACATAAAAGGAATACATGAAGGTACTTACAAGGTGGAGAATGGATGTAATCAGGGAGATCCCCTCTCCTCTAAGACAAGCCTCTTCAACAAGCAATGAGTAATAGAGAGATATGAAAAGTTTCTACAAGAGTAAAGATAAGAGTAGCAACTAGGACGAAATCGATAGATGAACAAAAAGGAAAAATATACAGATTAAATTCAAAGAAGCATATCTAAAGTTTGACTTCACAAGTGTTCAATATCCTCTTTTACTAAATTGAGGCTCAATTAATGTTATGTAGAGAAAAAAATTTAGGGTCTCACAGTAAAATTGGGCAAATTAAATAGTATACACATGTTTAGTTATTAGGCAATTTTCAAATGAAATGTTAAAATTGAGAGTTTTAACCTGAAGAATTAAAGTCAAAAGTCTATGAACGTAATATACTTTGGTACCATGTAATTATCCCCTTTGGGGCATTAATTTGATTAATTTTATATTTTCAAAAAATCTCTTTTTTTCTTGATATCAAATTATGTCTTAAACATGAATTAAAGGGGAGCTACTTATTATCATAAGATAGAAATTTATTTGTATGTTTAATTTTATTATTGTTCTTTGATATCAAAAATATTTTGTAATCACCAAAAAGAGGAGATTATTGAACCAAGGAAAGTTCCAATTGATGTTTTAATGGTAAAAATATATAATTATTACAAATGGGTTTATCATTTTGATTTGAGAAGAAATATAAAAACAAGATGTAGCGATAAACTCAAGAAGATAATTCATGAAGTTGATAAAGAGAAGTTGATATTTGCAACGATCAAAGTGAAGATCAAGTCAAGAACAAAAGAAGATTAAACATTTCATATAGTCTACCAATGTCCCTCCAAGGGCATATTGATCGACCAATATGGTTAAGAGGTTGAACAATGTGTAACGAATAGCAAATTTTATACAATGAATGCTCATTGGTAGACCAATATAATATAATGGTTGACCAATGTAATTAAACTTATAAATTAGTTATTTCTTAACTTATTGGTCAACTATTGTAAGTGTGTGGTCGATCAATATCCCTCTAAAGATTATATTGGTCCTGCATAGTGTCGACCAATGTTCCAATAGCTAATGAATTGTATATTCAATGCACATTGATCAACTAATATACTAAATTGGTCAACCAATGTTCTACAACAACCGGTAGTATTAAGGGTTGGTAAGGTCTTATCACTATAATCCCTTAATTCTTATTTTTCTTTGTTTTGTCTAATATGTTGGTCAAATTGTAGGTGATAGAGAATGTTGAAGTGAAGCTTTGACTAAAGGTTTCAAAAAATTGTTGAAGTTTTTGCAAATACTCCTTTTGTTGTTGGGGCTTTTGAATTACTACTTTCAAGAGAAATTATTTTATATTTGGTAAGCATGTTGACTTGTTTTTCTAATTAAATCTGATCATTGTCTAATTATTTAATTATCTGTTTCTAATCCTAAAGCTTCATTTTCAAATTCTTCATCGAAATATTGTTTAGAAGTTTCACTATTAGAAATCATTAAGGCTTAAATTTTAATTAATTAGTTTAGGGTTTGCTCACATATTTCCTATTTGTTTTGGACTTTTTTATAGAATTTGCTAATTTTTTGGTATGATAATTTGTTTCTATTTTTGGTTCGTTAGGCTTTACTATAGTCCTTTTAGGTTATTTGGCTATTGTTTTAAGAAGCATCAAATTGTTGACAAAAGGTTCCTAATTCTTTTTTTTTTGTTTTGAACATGTCATTTTTGAACTATTTTTAGAGTTTCATTTCTTGGCATAGTTTTAAACCTTCTCTTTGGATATAACTAATAAGTTCACCATAAGTTAATTTAATATAAGGGATTTAGTCATTTTGGGTTTCTCTAATTTTATTTCTCACTTGCTAACCAAATAAAGGTGGTGGTTCTATTATAAACTTCTCCTTCCAAAAGAGTCGGTTCAAATTTTGTCTCAATATCACTTATGTTAAGAATGCATCTCTGTTCCATTAGAAATAAGAAAGATTTCCAATATAAAGGGTCGCCTACGAAATTTAAAGAGATCACTAACATCGAAGTTGGCACTGCATCCTTAATAGGCTCATTGTTTTCATTTCAAATCATCACACTTTCTTCATTGATTCTAAGAGCTTCAAGGATATCGAATCTTTGGGATTTGGTGCAATGGTAATCCCACCAACCTTTCAATTGTCTGAAAAATCCATATATTAAGAGTTTATTTATTGCATGATCAGAGGATTTTAATTGGGTTTTATAAGCATTGGTAGCCATTGTCGTTTGTTGAAGCATGCTCAAAATATTGTATTCAAAAATTCCATTAATATTCCACTCATAGATAAAAGAAGAATTGTACTTAGTCTATTGCAAGATATCGGTTTTTTTTAATCAATATCTATGTCAGAGGCAATGGGTTTTGATCCATGGGTTTTGCACTGTGTTGTCTATAAAGTTTGTTTACTATTAGAGAAGTAGTTTGGAGGCTTTCAGACTTAATGTTACTCTCTTTCTCAATTATGTTCACTTTAAAGGAGCTACTAGTTTTGATCTTAGTTTGACCCCTAGTTTGGATGGTGTTCAAAGCTTTAGATGTTGAGGATTTTGGAGAATTAGAAACTATGTTTTCATTAATCATATTTAATTGGCATTAGATGGCATTAAGGAATTCTTAATTATTCTTAGTCCTAAATTGGCTAAAATTATTGCTAAACACTACGTAAGGCTTAAAGATTGGAGTTTTCACTGACTTTGATTTGGTAATCATTGTAGGATTTTTTAAAAACTTTTCTATTATAGACAGTTGTCCTTGTAAAGAATGCAAATAACTATTGGTTTAATTATTCTGAGACATATTTTTTTATATGTTTTTTAAGTTCACATTTTCACTTTTATTTTTAATTTTTTAAGAGGAAGATATTGTTAGCTAAAGGGTTATGTTTAACGATTTTGATGAAAAATTTATAATATTTCAAAATTCAAACTGGATTTATTTTCTTATATAGGCAATGGTATAATTCTTAAAAGGAAATAAAATCATAGGATAATTGCTTCCTTTCTTGCAGTAATCTTCTTTATGAACTTGATTATTCAGAAATAGTTCTATAACATCCAGAAGTTTTTACGAAAATTTGAATAATCAGCTTCGGAAGCCTTGGTAGAACGCTCTTGTTAACGTTTGAATATCGAGTATTTCAGCAGGAAAGATACCGTAGATTAAGCAATAGCTAATTGAAGAAAATGTCTACTTAAGGAAGAGCCACTACATTTACGAAATACACGAAACTTACAAAATATCCTAACAGCATCAATATTCTTGAAATTCTTATTAAATTCTTTGTGCCTTAAAAAGTGAAATCACTTTATTGAGAGAGATTGTTAAATCCTCTATATATTTCTTGTTGGGAGCTTCTAGAGTTTTATTAAACACTACGAGTGTGGGAGGTTGAAGAACCTCGAAAAATATGTATTTATGAGCTTGGAGAGGCTCGAGAAAATTTACTACTTAGATTTTATAGTGAAATACTTAAGTTGAATACTTGGGAACTAGACATAGGCTTCGTTATAAGCTAAACCAGTATAAATTGATTGTGTTATTCTTTCTCTCTTCCTAACTTTTAAATATTCATATTATAAGCTTGTGTTTTCTATAACACCCCACTCCCGCTGGACCCAAACCCGATATCGATGGTGATATTCGAGTCCGTATCCCGCGAGGGTGGTGTGCCACATCACTAAACAATCAAAAGTCAGTCGGTATACATTTTTTTAAAACCACAAATCAATCATCAGAAAATTTGGGCCCACTTTTATTCAGAAACATTTTGTTTACAAGAATCGCCAAGATTTTGTTTTATATCTGAATTCCGATTAGCTAAAACCGAAAACGAAACGTATTACATTTTTAATCAATTTCTTTTTGCAAAACCCTCTCTTTTTCTTTTGAAACACAAACATAAAATACAGAAGGTGATAACTAAATTGGCCCATTATATTTTATAACCATTTTATACAAAACAATGTAATCAACATAAACTTATATTAACCATTTGGGCCCATTTTAAATTACAAAATACAAACATTTTCAATTTCCCAAAATTATTACAAACTGTAATATTCGATTACAAATAATACAACATTTTGCGGAATATACAATTTAGTACAAAATAAAGAAATACAATGCAGACGCGAACTGATCCCGGCCTCTATCCCTGACTTGCATGCACTAGATATACTCTCGTTGCCTAACGGGGTATTCTTCTGAGTCTTGAAAAATAATT
>JANIIA010000190.1:54900618-54916194 GCA_027478495.1 Erythroxylum alaternifolium | reverse complement strand
GATTAATTCATTTTAAGATTAATATAAATACATATATGCATAATGTATATATTATGTAAATATGAAAAATAAAATTAAAAAGTTTATAATTTATGAATTTTAAAAAATACAACTAAAATTTTTAAAAATTGTTTTAAAAATTTTTAAAATATGTTAAAAGCCTGGGTCAACTAAGGCTCGATGGGCTACTTGTGGCTCGGGGGGGCTAGGTGGGTCGGGCCACAGACTGGCCCACGGACCGGCTGGTGTTGGCCCTCTCACGGGCCACAGATTGACCCTTTCTAGCCTATATGGGCTGTGGGCTAGGCCGGCCCGTAAAATTTTTCGGCCGGGCCGAGCCGGGTGATCGACAGTTTGAGTCCAGCCCAACCCGTTGACATGCCTACCAATATGCAAATGTGAGACTGCTCCTGCCTTAGCTAAGCTTCTGCAAAACCAACAATTTATGAAGTTTCTTTTGGGGTTGAAAAAGGATTATAAGACTGTAAGGGATAACATACTTATGATGAAGCCTTTACCAAATGTTAATGAAGCCTACAATTTGATTATGCAAAAGGAAAGGCAGAATAACATTTATTCATCTTCTCAGAACATGCATTTTGAGTCTTCAATCCTTGTTACACAACAAAATTCTTTTGATCCTTCTAATTTTATGTCTCAGAAAAGAGGAAATGCTACTTCAGTTCATCAGAGACAATCTTTTCAACAAGGAGGATTTTCTAGGTTCCAAGGTTCTAAAACAAAAGGCAATATATTTTGCAAATATTGTAAGAAAGGTGGACACACCATAGACAAATTTAACAAATTACAGAACAAAAACAAGAAAGTTGCTACAGTTGCTGGTCACACCTTGGAAGTTCCTCCTGCCTTACAGAGCTCTGGAGTTCCAGATTCATCCAACAAAACCACTACTTTCTCTGGTGATTTCTATAATCAGCTTATCGAATTCTTGAGCAAACATAAGCCTGATGGTTCTGATAAAATGGAACGTTCTATTGCAATGCTGGCAGGTAAACATTTCTATTTCCTCACCTCATAGTTTAATTCATTTTTGATCATAGATAATGGAGCTAATGACCACATAACTCCTCATTTGGCTTCTTTTATCTCATATTCACCTGTTCCTTACTCATGTTTTATCACTATTCTTAATGGTACAAAAGCTAGGTTCAACAAATTGGAAATGTGAAATTGAGAGATGATTTGATTCTTGAAAATTCCATGTGCCAGAATTTCGGTTTAATTTTCTTTCTGTCAGTAAGATCACAAAATAGTTTGCATCCAATTTTGTATTCACTCCTACTTCATGCTATCTTTAGGACCCTTTGATTAATATGTTACTAGACATTGGTAAAGAGTCAAGAGGGCTTTACTATGTGTCCTGCAAACTTACTGATCTAGGCTCTTCTCTTGTTCAATTTTCTTCTAGTGTCAATTCTATTTCTCGTCACACTTCTATTAGTGACAATACTTGGATTTGTAATTCAGCTAGTAGTAATCATGATGTATGATTTATGGCATTATAAAAAGGGACATATGCCTTTTCATGTCATGCAACATATAAAATGTATGTTGTCTGTTACTAAATCAAATCAAATTTGTCAAGTTTGCCCTCAAGCTAGGCAAACAAGGTGTTCCTTTCATTCTAGCTTTTCACTTTCTTCCTATAATTTTGACATGTTGCATGTTGACATATGGTCCCTTATCATAATTCCACTTACAATGATCATAGATAGTTTTTGACCATTATAGGTGACAATTCTAAATGCACATGGACTTTTCTTCTTTCCCAAAAAAGTGACGCTTTTCCCACATTGAAAATCTTCCTTTCTTATACTAAAAATCACTTTAATGCTCATGTGAAGGTGATTAGATCTGACAATGTTTTAAAACTCACTGAAGAAGAAGCACCAGTTTATTTTGCCAACAAAGGCATTCTTCAGCAAATTTCATGTGTTGGCACTCCTCAATAGAATGGAAAGGTTGAGAGAAAACATAAACATCTTTAAGAAACAGCTAAAGCCATTTATTTTCATTCCAATATGCCTATACAATTTTGGGGGGATTGTATTTTAACTACCACTTATCTTATCAATAGGATGCCTCTTTCAGTCCTTCATTTTAAACACCATATGAAAAGCTACATTACACCAAGCATGATTATTCTCATTTGAGATCTTTTGGATGTTAATGTTTTGCATCCACTTTACAAGCTCATAGAAGCAAATTTGACCCAGGTCAGATCCTTACATTTTTATTGGCTATCCTTATGGCAAGAAAGGCTACAAGCTTTATAACTTGAGAAGCTAGAAGGTTAGTGTGAGTAGGGATGTCATCTTTTATGAGCACTTCTATCCATGCAATCACTTCTCTACTTCTTCTACTCAGTCTTACACTTCTCTCTTGCCTTCTTTTATTTTCTTTGATCCTAATTCTTCCCCTTCCACTACCATTCCCTCTTCTATTCCCTTAAATTCTTTTGCTTCAGACTCCACTCCTTCATCTCCACCTCTTCCTTCTCCTAACAATTTTGATACTTCTACCTCTTCCACTGATCTTTCGGCTATTCCTTCCCTTGGTCCTTCAAGAAAATCTACAAGGATTATCAAGACTCCTTCTTACTTGAAAGATTACAAATGCCAGTTTCCCTCAAGAACTTCCCATGTTGCTGTCTTTTCTACTGGCCATTGGTGTAATCTTGTCTATCTCACTTCTTTTACTACCTATCAATCTTCTCTTTTCATTTTTAAAGAGCCTTGTTCATACAAGGAAGCCTTTAATGATCCAAACTGGGTTCAAGCTATAATGAGGAATTAGATGCTTTGCATGCTAACAACACTTGGCTAGTTAATGATCTTCCTTTAGGGAAGAAAGCTATTTCTTACAAATGGGTTTACAAACTCAAGTCTGATGGATCCCTTAAAAGATATAAAGCTTAGTTGGTTATCAGGGGAGAAACACAGAAAGAAGGGGTAGATTACAATGAAACTTTTTCCCCTTGTTGTCAAGCTACCTACCATTAGACCTGTCATTGCCATTGCCGCCTCAAGACATTGGAAGATTTTTCAACTCAATGTCAATAATGCTATTTTACATAGGGATCTCGATGAAGAAATCTACGTGAAAATGCTTAAAGGCATTCCCAATCCTCATAATAAAGTTTGTAAGCTTCAAAAATCTTTTTATGGGCTCAAACAAGCCTCTAGGCAATGTTTTGCTAAATTGATGACTTTCCTTAAGCTACTGAATTATTCACAATCTAAAAATGACTATTCCTTGTTCAATAAAAGGAATGCAGATCATTTGACTGTCGTGGCTATTTATGTTGATGATATTTTATTCACTAGATCAGATGTTGTTGAGTTACAACAACTAGTCTCAGTTAGACTCTATTTTTGGTAAGAAGGATCTTGGGGATCTTAGTTACTTTCTTGGGTTTTAGGTGACTTATTTGCCTAATGGAATTGTGCTTTCTCAGACGAAGTTTGTTAATGAGCTGCTCATTATCACCAATTATTTCATTAAGATATATGTTTCTACTCCTCTTCCTTTAAATCTCAAGCTCTCTGTTGATTCTAGAGATCTAGTTTCTGATCCTACCTATTACAGAACCATCATTGGTAAGCTTAATTTTCTTATTCACATTAGGCCTAACATATCGTATGTTGTGTAGAACCTTAGTCAATTTATGCAGGCTCCTAGAGAACCTCATCTTTTAGCTTTGGAACACGTTCTTAGATATCTTAAAGGCACTATCCATCAAGATATGCATTTGAAGGCTGCAGACTAGCTACATCTTCAGGCTTTCAGTGATTTAGACTGGGTTGCATGTCTTACTATCATGAAGTCTATCACTAGCTATTTGGTTCTTTTTGGTAATTCTACCATCAATTGGAAGTCCAAGAAGAAGAGCACCATATTAAGATCTTCTTATGAGGCTAAACACAGAGCCATGGCTCATGCAACATCTGAAATTACTTGGCTTGTAAGGCTACTTTTTGATTAGGAGTGTAGAATTTGAAACTTGTTACTTTGCATTGTGATAATCAATCTGCTCTTCATATTGCATGAAATCCAATATTTCATGAACGAACCAAGCACATTGAATTGGATTGTCATTTTACTCGAGAAAAAGTGCTTGAAGGTTTCATTCAAGTAACTTATTTACCTACGAGACAACAACTAGTAGATATTTTAACTAAAGCACTCCCTTCTTATCAGCACAAAGATATCATGCTCAAGTTGGGCATGTATGATGTTCAACATTCCTCAACTTGCGAGTGGGAGGGGGGGAGAGGCTAGTGTTGGAGGATACACGTCAGTAAATGCTAGTTAATTTATAGAATTAGTAAGTTACGAGTTCTGGACATTTTGTTAGAAGGATATAGCTTCTGTATATATGAAATATTATGTACAAAATACAATAATATTCTTTATGTTTCTCTTCTATTCCTTTCGTTCCCTTCATCAAAACATAATAATGGAGACAGAAGTTTCATCACTATTGACAGAATATGAACTTTTCATATTTATTTATTCATACCTAAAATGGAAAAGTAGCTAAAAAATTTGCAACTCTTTGTAAGAACAATTTCAACATTGATATCCATAATAATCAAATAAAGTTATTAACCAAAATTAAGTTAAAGAAATAAAGAAGGTTTTGTTATTACCGTAAGAAAGTTAAGATATAATCTCATTTCATGCTTTTTGGATTAAATAAAAATTTCATTATTTTTTGAAAATTGTGACCACTTTAATTTTATAATATAATTAATTTATTAAAAAAAGATTAATTATTAATCATATTTTATTTTAAAGTATGACTCATTTATAAAATTAAATTTTGAAATAGGTGAATATGAGGATATCATGAAAAACATAATTGTTCGACCTTTAATAATATATATACTAATGAATTATGAAAATTCTACAAATAGTGTAAAGAGAGGTATCCAAAAGTATTAGTTCCTATAGAGTTTTCGACAATTTATAATATAGTTTCCACCTTTTAATAATTAAATTAAATTATAATTATAAATTTAATAAGAATTTGATTAGAATTATAGTTAATTTTAATCAAATACCAATTAGTTCAGAGTAAAATCTAATATTCAATATTAGTCCATATTTATCAAATATATGATATTTGATATAGAATTTTTTAAAAGTTTACAACTAAGTCTAATTTAATTAAATTGTATTTTCCTCTTTGTGTGTAACTTAGTAGGTTACTAAATATATTAGTAATGTATAAATTACAATCTTGAATAATATTTGAGTTTAGATAAATTACAATGCAATAATTTTTTATTGTTAATAAAATAATTTAAATTTATAAGCTAAAATTAGTGTCTAACAACATATTATGACCACAAATAATTTCTTGATGTAAGATCATATTAGTCTTACGAGGACAATAATTAATTCTTTTAATAATATTTTAAAATCATTTTTAAAGTGTCTTTTCACGTAAATAAGAATTTCTTAAATCAATTTTAATCAAATTAACAAAGCAATCTTCCTAATTATTTAGAGTTATAAATCATATATTAATCATTAAAACACTTTCGAATAGTCTATACCATGTCTATCAATTATGAATCAAATTATCCTTTATTATAATAAGTACTAAATGATATTAAAATAAT
This sequence comes from Erythroxylum alaternifolium, assembly GCA_027478495.1. NCBI lineage: Eukaryota > Viridiplantae > Streptophyta > Magnoliopsida > Malpighiales > Erythroxylaceae > Erythroxylum > Erythroxylum alaternifolium. Next base: position 54,910,543 of record JANIIA010000190.1, on the reverse strand, counting down.
ATGATTAATCATATATGATATAATTTAACGATCACCAATTTCAATGATTATTTATATAATCATAACAAGTATTTTTATCATATAAGTAATATCTTACATAAAATTCTAATGTTGGATCAAGTAATGTTCTATATGATTGCCTTCTGCTTGTTAAGTAGGCGTATGCCACCAAATAACACGTCCTTTTCAATTATAAGAAAATTGAAGTCTTTGACAGCAAACGATTAGTTTGTTAATTTGGAAAGGGGTTAATAATCCTATAAGCATTCAAGCAGGAAAACCAAATTGGTTTCGATCGAGTTTGTTAAAGTCATTTTTGGATAAATTTTTGGGTAAGTGCTTTTCATCCAGCTTTGGGGTGGGTGGCCGCTGCTCATGCTTATTCAGTAGGGACTTTTTTAAGAAAGCAGTTAAGGTATTCCTGCTCATTTAATAAGGCATGAAGCTGTTATTAAGTATTGCTTACAACGTCATTGAACATTAAAGAAATGAAAGTTCTTTGAAATAGAATTACTAATTATATAACGAGGAATCTAAATCGAAAGTCTCCACTTTTAAGTTAAGAAACATTTTAGCAATCTGTTGCTAATAATTTAACCTTCAAAGAGTAGATATCCATATTTTCCAATACTATACCTATTCTAAAGGAAGCTTAGTACACCCATATCTATTCAAGTTAATATACAGATATATGTTGCGCTATTAATTAAAGACAAGGACCACAAATCAGTTACCGGCAAGAAGTTCCAGTAATATATGAATCAGGCACTTTCCGATCATCAAATTATCCACGGACCCTTAGATTGCACCTTATATTTTATCAAAATTTTGAAGGTATGATACTTCAAATAGCTAACATATAGAGAAGCTTGGATTCTCATCTATGAGTTCTTTGCAATTGTCGACTTTAACCAGCTTGTAAGTTCCCTTCGCTTTTAACCTCTTCCATGGACACGAAGTCGCAAGCATCCATTTAAGTAGTAGTTTAATGAATTCACATGTACGCGTTCCACTTGCTACCACTGCAAAAGACTCACCTCCGGTAACTTCAACCAAATCTCAGCTAAACTTACTTGTCAGTTTGCTCTGTGCAGCCTATTTCTATTGCTTTGCAAAATTGAATATAAGATCCTTTGCAATGTGTGTATTTATAGGAAACTGCTGATCAAACCCTTTCGCAGTTCATCCCCGGGTCAGAGAAAATGGCTGCCAAGAAGTCTAGCAAGCACAACAATCTTCACAAGTTTGTGAAAACACCAATTAAGATCTTGTTCATGGCCAGGAACTTGTTCGTTAAAGGCATGAATGAATGTTCACAACATCTTGGAGGGGCCGCCTTCGGTTGTCCGACTGGTCACCTTAACGATATTAGTTGGAGTTCAAGCGTCAGTTCCTCAAAATCAGGCAACCGTGACGATGATTACAGGGAACTTGTCAAAGCCGCCGTCTCCAAGAAGGTGGTCGAGTGGGATAATCTTAAACGACAGCAATCTCGTAAGTCGGCAAGAAAAGTTAGTAGGACTCTTAGTGTGGGTTTTCCCATCATTGATGAAGAGCAATCTTGTCATTTCGAAGATGATGTGAAGGTCAACGTCAATGGTTTTGCAAGAAGCAGAAGCTATGCTGTTCACAGAAGAACTGTTGGAATCGTTGAAGTCGGGTGAGAAAGAGACCAAAGAAAGCTTTGTTTCATAATCTCTCCTTTTTTTTTTCTTTGGTTTTCTTGTTAGAACTTATCCTATGTGTTTCAGCAATTGATGTTTATCGGTAAATATGTTCTTACCGCTCGTTCTAGTTAGCATTCGAAGAATATAGACAAATTGGGAGTATATTTTAGGAACTCAGAAGCATATCCGACTACCAAATGTCTGGAGTTTTAACCGAACCAGTTTGATTGAAACCTATCGTAAGGATTAGGCTATAGCCTTCATAGAAACTCCACAACTAGGAAAATCAATAGCAATTTCAGAAGTACTATAAATCAACTCAGTAATATCAATTTCCATATCCAAATAGAAATCCGGGGCTGTACATGGATACCTTCACTGATGGTAAGTATTCACATTTTCAGATAATCCCTCGGTTCTGGTATGCCGTTAATATGGAAGAAAGTCATGTGTGGCAGGTTATCTATCCCCTACTACTGTTTGCGGTATCCGTAAAAAATTATGACTAGGGAAATGGGAAGTCAAGTTTGTTGCTTGCAAGGTCTGGATCCATTTTCATTTCTGAATATTTTAGTATATTCTAAAGTTGGATAGTTAGACATTAGTTGAAGGCCTTTAAGTAGATAATTGCCGCTTCAAAAGAGTAGTTAATGCAGTGTTTATTTTTGTAAGTAGTTGCTATGTGGCTTTTTTTTTTTTTTGGTATTCATGATTATCCTTCATAACGATCACATTAGTTATTAAAATGGTTACAACTTTAGCTTACTTTTGATAAAGTACACATAAGAGAAACAGGGATTTTAGCATCAAAGCAAAATTAGTGGGATCCTTCCATCCAATTAGCAGTCCTCGTAGTGTTTAAGCCACTAAATCACCACCTCTTTGAAAATTGATACTCCAGTAACGCACCGCAAAGTATTGGCACAAACAAAATTCTGGCATTTCTATTGGAATAGAAGGCTTTAGATGGTCCTTGAGGAAAATTATTGTACCTTTTTCATGCATTGGAAAATTAATTTTATGAACATATATGTTGAAAGATTTGATGACAGAAAAAAAGGATTTGAGAAAAGCTTTAATATGTGGAGGAGTAAATTGTGTGGCGGTGTCTGGGATATTAAATTCAATTTCGAAAGAGATTATTGAAGCTTTTATGTACACCAATTCGAAGGAACATGTTAATCGATAGTAGTCTGTTAATGCTCAACATGAAAGGGACCTCTTTCGATATAAAAACAGAAGGAACTTATTGTAAAACTTAATGAGCATCTTGAAAGCACAAACTTATAATGCGAAAATTTAAAAGTTAGGAAGAGAAAAATAATGACACATTCGATTTATATTGGTTCGGCTAATAACAAAGTCTACGTCCAATCCTCAAGTGTCTAACTTGAGTATTTCACCATAAGAATTCAAGTATTAAATTTAACAAGCCTCTCCAAACTCACAAGCACATATATTTCAAGGTTCTCCGGCCTTCACACTCGAAGTGTTTAATAAGTCTTTATAAGCTCTTAAAAATAAATGTAAAGAAAGCTCAATGTAAGCTCTCAAAGAATAATAATTTCTCTCTTGATAGAGTGTTTTTACTTTCTAAGGCCTAAGAAGTTTGATATATCTTTTAAGAATGTTGATGCTACTAAAGCATTTCAAAAATCTGTGTACTTCGTAAATGTAGTGACTCTTCCTAAAGTAAATATTTTCTCTAACTAGCCATTGCCTCATTTCTATTTTGAGTTGACTTTGTATCTGACAAATTTTCGATATCATCTCTGCTGAAATCTTCAATATTTAGATGTTAAGATAAAAGTTATGTCAAAGCTTCCAGAGATAATTATTCGAATTAATAAGATCCTTTTGGATGTTATGAAACCATTTATAATTAGGTGAGTTCATAAAGAAGATTTTTGCAAGAAAGGAAGCAATTATCCTATGATTTTATTTCCTTTTAAGAATTATATCGTTGCTTATATAAGGAAATAAATCAAATTTGATTTTTAAAATATTATAAAATTAACATCAAAATTGTTAAATATAAACCTTGTGCTAACATTACTAACACATAATCACGACTTATTTAACATTTCTCTCTACATTTCTCTCTCTCTGGATAATGGAAATATTGACTAATATGTGATCATGCCTTAACCAACATCCTTCGCCACGAGATTTTGGACAATTTGTTATTTTAATTTATTTGATTCTTATTTCCAACTTTACTCAATTTCTTGGATTCCTAAGATAAATTAGAGTTTCTTATTTTATCTACAACTTTTCCTGAGATGAATTAAGGTTCTTATTTTGCCTAAAACTCTTCCTAAGATGAATTAAGGTTTATGTAAACCTATTTAAACAACTTTTGAGAGAGATTAACATAACTTTCCATCAATAAAATTTATTTTTCTTTGAGAATTTTTATCCTACAATTCTTGGATTGGAATTTTATTTGCTTATATTTTTTACTATGTAAGGTAGAATCATAACTTTGAATTTCACAAAGCTTATTCTTTCTAACAATGGCAAATAAGCCTAATGAAGGATTTTAAGGATTACTCGATATTTGGAGAAGAATCGAAGAACACGGGACAAATAATTGTAACAGTAGTTGGCTACAATTACAGGATAACTGTAGACATTAAGGTGAGGTGACAATAACTAGAGATTTAGGGAAATAGCTGATAAGGAAATTATGTATGCACGACCTTAAATTCCAATATGTTTTATGAGACCTGATGATTCCAACAATGATAAGGAAACTACCTTAAGAGGAGATCTTCATATGCAAGGTAGGGGTAATCATAAGTATAGAATAAAGCTAGATATTCCATCCTTTAGTGGTGACCTTGATATAAAAGCCTCATTGGATTAGTTAGAAGAAATAGAAGGTTGATTATACTGAAATTCTAGATGAGAGGAAGATAAGGTTGGTTGCTTATTGGCTTAAGGGGGAATCATATTTTAGTGGAATTAATTGAAGGAAAATAAGCAAAGAGAGGGGAAAACTCTAGTGTCTACTTAGGTAAGGATGAAGTAATTATTAAGGAGATGATTTTTTTCTCCAGATTATTAGCAGTATTTGTTTGATGCTAATCACAACTGTACTCAAAGGAGTAAGATTATTCATAAGTACAATAATTTTGAAAAAGAGAACCAAAATAAGTTGTTCAGTATTTAAAGAGTTTGAAGCAAATAATTTAAGATAAAATTGGAATTCAAACAGCCTTGAATATTCATGATGCAAGGTATTTGGCTATGAAGGTTGAGATCTTGATCAATAAAAGGTTATGAGATTGTAGGAGAATGAGAAATAATGATTGAGTGACAAGTAAAAAGGGAAAAGAAGTTGTTAGCTTTACTCCTATACATGTTAATGGCAAAGGGAAATAATAATGGAAAAAATCTAGCAAACAAGTTACACCATCTACTAAATTTACCAACTTTTATACTAAACTAGCTTCTTTAAAGTGCTTTAAATATGGGGAACCAGGTCATCATTCCATTGAACAGCTAAAGCAGAAGATTGTTAATACAATGACATAGGTAGTGGGAGATTTTGAGGACGAGGAGTGTAGACCAGATAGGGAAGATTGTGCATATCTTGAGGGAAAAGAAGATGTCTTTATTAGAGTTATTAAGAGATTGATGATTTCTAGAAAGGATCATAAAGATTGGCAATGACACTAATTGTTTTGTACTAAAGCTATGATACAAAGAAATCTTTATGAGCTAATATTTGATGGAGGTAGCCAAGAGAATATCATTAGTAAATCAATGGTTAAGAACCTAAAATTACTGACTGAGCCTTACCCTAAACCTTACAACATCATGAGGATTACAACGATTAGAGATATCCATCTCATAGAAAGGTGTAAGGAATCATTCTCTATTGATAAATACTCATATGAACATCATTGTGATATTATTGATATGAATGTGTGTTAAATTTTGTTGTGCACACAATGACAATATGATATTTACGCATATCACTAAGGGACATATTTTGTAAAAAATTATGTGAAGTATAAGTTAGTACCCATAATTAAAAAGAGAGTGGTGAAACCTATTGGGACAAAGAAGTCATTATTATAATTGGAAAATAATAGGGAAAGTTTTCTGAATGAGATGAAAGAAATGAGGTAGTTACACTTATTGATAGCAAAATGGGAAGAAGAGAGTAAAAAGAGACAAGATAAGATTCTTTTAAAAGTACAACCTATTTTAAAAGAGTTCATGGATGTAATACTAATGAGTTACCTATATCCAACGCAACATTGATTTGGTTCCTAAGGCTAGTTTACCTAACTTACCTCACAACCATATGAGTATAAAGGAGAATGAGATCTTAAGGGAGAAAGTATAGGAGTTAATTATGCAAGGGCATATTAAAGAGAGTATGAGCCTATGTGTGGTTCTTGCTTTACTTACACCCAAGAAAGATGGTAGTTAAAGGATGTGTGTGGATAGTCAAGCCATTAAGAAGAATACTATTGAGTATAAATTTTCTATCCTAAGGTTAGATGATATGTTAGATCAATTGAGTGGGATAGTGATCTTTTATAAGATTGATCTCAAGTGTGGTTATTATCAAATTTGAATTAGGCTTAGGGAAGAGTAGAAAAATGTGTTTAAGAGTAGAGATGGGTTTTATGAATAGTTATTGATGCCTTTTGCGTTAACTAAAACTCCCAGCACTTTTATAAGATTGAAAAATCAAGTGTTTAAACCTTTTTTAAGGTAAGTTTAATTTGATGATATACTTATCCATAATAAGTCAAAAAAGGAGCACTTAGATCACTTTTCTTTTAAAAAAATGAAATTTTCATTACTATAGACAAAGCTAAAAAAACAAAATTACAATGATTTTTACGTTATTAGTGTTAGTGAATATATAAAACCAATTAAGTTGTCCTTACACAAGAGCTTAAGCTTCTGTGGTAAAACGGTCACTTAACATGATTTCAAAGACTCTATGATTAAATGATCGTGAGTTTAAATCCTACTGCCTACCTATTATTCAGCACAAAGTAGAGTGAACCTGTCCAAGTTTCAAGCACAAAGGGCTTTCACTTGAGGGGTTGTATTAATGAATATATAAAATCAATTAAGTTGGCCTCACATAAGAGCTTAAGCTTTTGTGGTGAAACGATCACTTAACAGTTAGCCTATATACAAGCATTATATCTAAATATACAAAAAAAGGAGCTACATTACAGGGACTAATTCAAAATCAGCATAATATCAAGTTAAAATTTCCATCTATAGATCATATTAGGAGAAAGTGAATGATGCAAATTTTTAGCAAAGATTACTGCTCGAATCCAATTAACAATTTTATCAGCTATCTGATATTTTCCCTCTTCTGAGTTAGTAAATCCTTTATTGTTTTGCTCCTTCTAGATAATGTAGATGGTAGAGGTGAAAGTTACTTTATAGAGTATAGCATTTGACAATGTTTTATAAACCGGATCGAACATCGAATCGGTCAAAGAAAAGATTTAAGGTTTAAAGGTTCAACCAATATTAAACCATTATGAAACTGATATATATTAAATAAGAAGTAATAAACGTGGGTCATATTTTTACTTTATTTTAATACAAGAGACAATACTAAAATAATTCTTGAAACAAACATAAACCACTTAAAAGATGTGGCACGTGCTTGTTAATTATAATTAATTATTTCTAATAAAAAATTTAAATACATTAAGACTTAAAAATAATAATTAAATTAAATTAATTACTAATTTTGAAGTCTTTGGTTTTAACTAATTCAATAATTATGAATTATTATATTAAGAATTAACTTTAGATTATGTATACAAATGTAATAAAATTCATATTAATTAACATTAAACATCAGAAAGTTAATGGCCCAAACTCCAAAGCACATGCAAAACCTTAAATCAACACAAACGAAACAAATTTAGAGAGTTCTATGCATATTATTATATATTTATTTATTTATACAGCCTTAACTTGAAATGAAAATTGACTCTATTGGCGTTAATGGTGGCTCAGATGTTATCAGCAAAACATGGCTCATAGCAACATTTCTTTGTCGGAGCTTGGCCTTCTCGTCTCGGATGCGCTTGGCAGCTTCATCGTAGGTGTGTGTAGTTTCCTCGGCCTCCTATTTGCCCCACAGTCTTTTCCGTATTCCACTGTACGTGTTCTTTTTGGTTCATCTCTTGTTCACTTCCTCACCATCAACTACTCCACGAATAGAACAAGAATCAGCCAAAAAAAGAAACTAATTAGTTAAAAGAGACATACTTTATTGTTATTTAAACCTACAAATTACAACCCAGATGCTCAAACTTTGAACTCCAAGTACCCAGATCTTTGTGATTGTCGTCTTTTTGCAATTACAAGTTTGGGCGTTATCTTTGTGTGTTTTTAGTTTGGGCATCGTATTCGTGCTTTATTGGTTTCGGCATGATCTTTCTGCGATTACTGGTTTAGGCATTGTCTTTATGCTACACTTGTTTGAGTGACGGAGACTCTTCCTGTTCTTCACAGTTCAAAGAAAACTGGCCAATTTTTATTAACAACGGTTAAAAGTAAAAATCAAACTGAAAACTAGTCTGATTCGTTCATAACTTGGTCAAACCGGCGTGTTTGTTCTAGTTTTTACATCATTGGCATTTGGCATCCCCTGCTTAGAGCTACAAATAACCAAGTTCAAAATATTTTCCCAATCATAGGTATAGTTGTTACCTGGAATCATATGCAAAATCCTGATCCATACTACTTTTAAGAATGTATAAAGGAAGAAAAGATGGTCTCGATCTTCCACTTCCATTTTACTAAGTACATATGGCATATCTACATTTTTTGTTTTGCCTGACTGTAGGAATGCTTTCATAATTCTATCTATTTCTTTAGTAACCTTCCTAAGAAGTGCAATATGGGCAGTCCAATGTAAATGTAAGTTGCTTAAGATTGAAATAATAAGAATAAGTCTGGCAGCATAAGATAGAAATCGATTTTTCTAAGCACTGATTCTAGATTTAATCCTTTATATGAGAGGCAAGCACTCATAAATCTTAGAAGACGTGATTGGTACACCTAAGTAGCAAAAAGGTGTTGAATGAACATTTAGGCCAGTCACTTTTCTTACTTCGGCAATATTCCTGACATCTGCAAATATGTATAGGCTACTTTTCTCAGAGTTGAGTTTCAGACCTGACCACTTCTCAAACATATTTAGAACATTCATCAAGAGATTGATAGAATAAGGATTAGTCCTACACATAAACATAAGATCATCCATATAAATTAGATGCGTTAGGTTGATCGCATTGCATTCATAATGAAATTGAATAAGATCAACTTACTTATCAGTCATTACAAGCCTTCCATTACAAGAGTGAATGAATAAGGAGACAAGGGATCCCCCTGTTAAATCCCTTTAGTAGATTTGAAAGACTTAGTTGGAATACAATTCATAAGCACACTCAAAGACGGGGTTTGGATACAAGTCATTATCAAAAAATAATGAGGTAACTGAAAGCTTCAAGGAATATTTGTGTAAACCTCTAACTAACCATATCTAAAGCTTTGAAGAAATATATTTTGAGTAGACAGTTGTTGAGATTTTTACCTGAGCTATAGTCCTTCAACAATTCTTGTATGAGAAGAATATTATCGCCTATCTTTTTGTTAGGAATGAAAGCCCCTTTTGCAAAATTAATGATTTCCGAGATAGCCACATTGAGCCTCTTCGCTAGAAGTTTGGAGATTACTTTATGAATTTTGTTGCAGTAAGATATAGGTTTAACGTCATTCATCCTCCGAGGAGTTTGTTTTTTGGGTACCAAACACATATAAGTATGATTAATTTTTTGAAATATTTTGGAGGAAGGCAAAGAATTCTCATACTACCTTAGTGAAGAGCTTACTTATGACTTCCCATGATTTCTGAAAAAAGAGAGCAATAAACCCATCAATATCATCTTGATGTCATGCTTATTGAATGGAGATACCATGTAGTCTTTAATATTTTGATCAATAGTACAATCAAATAATCTAAAAGCATTTAGACTTGGCTCCGATGTATCAATAATGCCCATAAGCTACAAATAGTAGTTTCTGGCAAGCTTCTATAAGCCATTTAGATCAATATAATTTGTACCATCATAATCTTCCAGTAATTCTATCCATTGTCTCTATCTTATATTTAATTCTTTCAAACTCAATAAGTGCCTCAAACTTTAATGATCTGTACATTTATATATGTCCAAAATGTTTCACTGTAC
>JANIIA010000190.1:54824857-54838250 GCA_027478495.1 Erythroxylum alaternifolium | reverse complement strand
TTATAAGACGATTTTAATTTAAATATAATGGAAATATTTAATTTTAAAAAATATAAAACAAAATTTTACCGACGGAATAATACAATCTTGCCGTCGCTATATAATTCAATATTACCGACGGTATCTATTATTTTCCGTCGGTAATAGTGAGTTAAGTTGCGACGGACAATCTTACCGTCGGCACTTTTGCCGACTGTATGATGACAAATTTACATACGGGTATGTCACCTGTCGGTAAATTTAGCGACGGAATATATTAGACGGTCGGTAACGTTTCCGTTGATGTTACCGACGGATAGCCTCGTCGGTCGGTAAGTTTACCGACGGTACGTAAAAGGTTCGTCGGTGAATTTAGCTACGGCCGAATCACCGACGTTTTCTGCCGTCGGTTTTTTCCGTCGGTAATGTTATTTACCGACGGTTTATTGGTTTGTTCCGTCGGTAATGGTCGTATGTAATTCACTATTTTCTTGTAGTGTTACATTTGGAATTGAATCTGTATTTAGAGTCTCCTAAGGTGTTGTGTTTTAGCATTTGAGTGAGGACCTCTATACACATTAGGAAAAGATAAGGGGATAGAGGATCCCCCTGCCTAAGCCCTTTCTTACCTTTAAAAATCTCAGTAGGACTCCCATTTATCAATAATCCATAGGAAGCTATGGCAATGCATTCTTTGATCTAGCCTATGAAGCAATGGGGGAAGTTCATGGCCTCTATGGTTCTGAGCAGAAAATTCCAGTTCACACTATCAAAAGCTTTATGTAAATCCACCTTAACAGCACAATTTTTAGGGCTTCTCCTGCGGTTATATCCTTTCAAAAGCTCTTGTACTAGGAGAATATTGTCCCTAATGTCCCTGCTGCACATAAAAGCTCCTTGATTCTCACTGATAAGTAAATGTAAGACCTCCTTCAACCGATTCACCAAGATCTTGCAAATGATCTTGTAGAGGAAGTTTGTGCAGGAAATAGGTCTGAAGTCACTCCATGATGATGGATTTGGGTTTTTAGGAGTCAAGCATAGAAAAGTCATATTTATTTCTTTTAGCAATACTCCTTGTAGGAAGAATTCATGCACAACCTCATTGACTAAACCCCCTACACTGTTCTAAGATTTTTGGTAGAAGACTCCATTCAACCCATCAGGTCCAGGAGCTTTAGAGCCATTCATATCGAAAATAACTTTCTCAATTTCTTGATTCGAAACTGGTCTGATTAGTAAAGAAGCCTATGTTGAGGGATTCATGCTGAAACAAACCGTCTAATATCTGCTTCAATTCCAGAAGGGGAAACATCTAAACCTAGTAGGTTTTTAAAAAACTTCAAAGCATCCTTTGCTATTCTTTCTTGTCCATACACATTCTCTCCTGATTCAGAAATTATGGAAGAAATTCTGTTTCTGTTCTTTCTAACTAAAATAGAATTGAAGAAGAATTTAGTGCACCTATCCCCATCCTTAATCCAATTTACTCTTGCTCTCTGCTTCAATAAAGAATATTGATTATCCACTAAGTGTAAGTAGTTCTTGAAAGCTTTCTTTTCAGCTGAAGCTAGAATAAGATCTGTAGGTTTTTCTGCCAACAGTTTCCGAATAACAAAGAGTTTATCCTTAGCTATATCTACCTCCTTAGAGATATTATGTCCTCCCAATAAGTTTAGGATCTTTAGTTCCTTTTTGATAGCCTTGAGTTTTTGGATGCATATGAATTGTTTAGTCCTAAAGAAATCACACTCAAGGCCCTTCCTTATTGCTTCTTAAAAACCCTCCATGTTAACTAGAAAGTTATTGAAATTGAAAGGATGAAGAATTCTAGTTTTAGCAAACAAAATTTCGATCCTCATAGGAGTATGATCAGAGATTCTCGGGTCTAGGAATTGGGCTCTGCTTCTTGAAAATGTATCGATCCATTCCGCATTAACCATTACCTGATCCACTTTTTTTTCCTAATGTTCCAAATAGAGTTGTGTTTATTTGACCAAGTGAATCTATGGCCTTCAAATTTCAGATCAATAAGCTCCACATCTTGCATACAATTAAACATATCTAGAGAGTATTTGAGTAAATTATAATTCCCTTCTACTTCCGATCTGAATAAGGTAATGTTAAAGTCTCCACTAACTAACCATGGATCATTGATGGAAGCCTTAATTCTTTAAAGAGAATTCCAGAGTTTAGTGCGTTGAAACGCAATATTGAAACCGTAGACAAAAGTAGCTGAAACACAACAATTTTCCATTCTAAATTTAATATCAGTGTGTATAAACTGCTGGCTAGATTCAATTGCTTTCACCTTTAAGAACTCCCCATTATAAGCAATAATAATCCTAACATAGGCATGATTTTGATGGTTTGTGAGAAACTGCCATTTATTACCCAAACAACCAAGTTTATTCAAATTAACTTCTCTAATTTTGGTTTCCAAAAGACAAAAGAGAAGAGGCATCTCCTTTAGGAAAAATTCCCTTATCGTATTGAGCTTGGAAGGGTTTTTTAATCCTCGAACATTCCATATGATTCGAGTCATAAGATATTACTTTTCCCTTTGGAGCTTTTCATACTGCTCTTGTTACTTTTCCTAGAGATAACTGTATCAAATTTCTCTTTTTGATTCGCTCTATTATGCCTATCCTCCTCCATCTGACTTTGCTCAGTCTAATTTTATACATATGTGGGGACTATGACTCGTTCACTGGACTGAACTCTACTAGGCTGAATCAAGGAAATTTCTCCCTTATTCATTAGTGAGGTTTATGCGTAGGGTGGAGTATGAGACTTTCCTTCCAGCTAGGCTGAAGCTGGGGAATTCTCCTTTTGATTGCTCTCCCCTTTTGTAGGTTACATTTTTTCTGCCTGAACTTGCTCCTGGTTTGTAGAACTACCTCTTCATTCGCACTTTCCTTACTGTCGTCTGAGATAATCTCTTCCATACCCATCACCTCCTAATAATCACCCCTTTTAAAGACTTTCCCTGTTGTCTTCCATTTTTTCCCCTGGGCCTTCAGAGATGGCTTCCATTGGTAAGTTAGCAGGACTTTATCCTCAGTGAGAGAGAATTCATTTACTAACCTAGGGATAGGAATGTTGTTTGATATTTCCTTAGTGATGTCTATACTCACACATAACCGAGCAAAACCTACCTTTTTCCAAAATGCAGTGTTTTCATCCATACATATAGGTTTCCCTAAATAACTAGCTAGCATACTCAAGCCCTTGGTAGTCTAACATTCACCCAAAGAGGGATGCTTCATTCTAATTTTTTCTAATACCATTCTTGGTTACCAATTTTTGAGAAATTGTGGGAGTTGAGAGATGTGCCAAGGGCCCTCTTCTACCACCTTTTGAGCTTCTGATTTGGATGAAAAGGTGAAAATCAAATTCTCCTCCGCAGTTAACACGACCTCCATAAGACCTCTCCCTTTCCAATTTCGCTGAGCATATGCTTGTATTACTGGAAATGCAAGTCTCCTGTCTATATCCGCTTCCTATAGGATGTCTAGGCTGGGAGCCACTATTAACTTCCTTTGAATATCCACAGGAGGGCTATAAGTCAAGGAGTAGCCCAAGTTATCTCCCACTACCTGCTTCCATGTCCTTCTAATGCCAGTAGCTGTATCACTTACGATAGGAGTTTAGAGTTTGGGGGAGGAAATAGAGGTAGATGGAGGGGTGGAAGTCAAGTGGGAAGAGGAAGAGTGTTGTGTTGGAGAAGGTGGGAGTTGGGGATGGGAGGAGGGTTTGGGAAGTGGAATTAGTGAGTTTGTTTTGGGATTTGAAGGTAAAGGTGGGAAATCAGTCTCCATTATAAGGTTGGAGACCCATAGAGCTGAAGATGGTTCAGATATAGGGTTAGGTTTGGGTTTGGGTGAGTGTGTAAGAAGTTGAGAGAATCTAGAGTTTCTCTCTCATCACTGGTCAATATTTTTGATATGAACATAAGGTCGGCATAAAATTGTTTCACCGCAGCTGGGTAGTATACACCTTTGAGGTCCAACAGTTTGCCTTAATAAAATTTGTCCAAGTTTGCCCTCACATTGCATGCTTCATCAATACCCTCTTCAATTCAGACTTCGATCACAAATTTGTTGTTCTTTTTATTGTTGAACCAAGCTACACATTGCTCACTGATGAACATAGTTTGATTAAAATCAGGTTCGTTTACTTCTGTGATCAAATTTTTACCCCCAGTAGCTCTAGAAGATTGAGTAGTACTCTTCCTCACAATTTGCTTAATTCGTGACATTGAATGATAGCCACACAACCAATTATAATCTCAACAAAACAGAGCTCAATACTAACAACTAATCAACAATTCTCATCACAAGCTCAATTGTAACAACACAAAACCAAAACAGTTGCAATCTCAACCACAAACTAGCACTCTCAATTCAACTACAACCCAATAATCTCAACTTTAACCACAAACTAGCAATCTCAACATAAGCTAGCACTCTCAATCTCAGTCACAACCTAACAATCTCAACTCAAGCTAGCAATCTTAACATAACCACAAACGAGCAATCTCAACACAACCATAAACTAGCAATCTATCACAAGACCAATGCCAATAACAGTCTCAATCTCAAAATAAAATCTCAATCAACCACAATTGTATAGATTTCAAGCATCAATCAGAAATGTTATCCACGATTTTACCCATAGTTGTGAAAAAACACGTACTTATTCTAACTCGAAGTGAAGATTGTGGATAATTAGCCTGAATCTTTAAAAAGATCCCTTAAAATCATTGAACATGAGTTGTGATGGTGGTATCATGGTAGAAGAGAGAAAACAGAGAATGATTGAGGGGACTAGGGTTTGGGTAGGTTGGAATGTTGTGAGATGGTGCTGTCGAAGGGAAGAGAAGAAGAAAAGAAGAGAAAAAAGATGGAAATCTAGGCTGGAATGTAGGGTTTGTGAAATTTGGAAGAAGAAAATGAGGGGACAATACGTAAAAGGGAGGAGAGAGTGTGGGAAAGAATAAGGAAAAGATGTTTTAAAAGTGAGTGCGAGTAATGTTCATTAAGCGCATTTAATGTCCGCTACATGGACATTCTTGGGTTTCCTGTTCTGCTATGAGAATGATAAGTCTGTTAAGCAGACATTTTCTAGTTTCTTTAGTTATGGTGAGATTGTTGAGTCCATTAGGTGGACTTAATGTTCACTGAACAAACCTTCTCTATTTTTCTGAACTGCGTTGAGGGTGCTAAGTCTATTGAGCAAACTTAATGTTTGCTAAGTGAACATTTTCTGTGAATCTAAGGCCATCTCACCTAGTTCACTCCTATTTTGCCCCTTTTAACTACTCAATGTTACTATAGGACTATATGCATGATGCATGAATGAAAATAGTAAAAGTATTAAATGAAACAAAGAGACATTGCAACTTACCTCCCCCATACTTAACATAGGTCTTACCTCTAGGATTGACGAGTCGTGATCACGCTATTCCTCATGCTAATAGGAGGTGCCATTGGGATGTCTCATAAACTCTACCCCTTTGCAACACACAATAAACTAGAATAAGAAAATGTGAAAAATGGAATTAATAAAACAACAAAAAAGTTAGAAACATTGGGTTGCCTCCCAACAAGCGCTAAATTTAATGTCCTTAGCTGTACTAGGCCACCATGATGTTAACTTTGGAGTGTGATAGTAGAAATATTTCCAACCATCTCTCCATCAAAATAGTGCTTGATTCGTTTCCCATTGACCATAAAGGGATTTTGTTCATCCCTTCCAATTTCCACGACTCCATGTGGGTATACTTTGGTCACCACGAAAGGTCCAGACCATTTTGACTGCAATTTCCCTATAAACAATTTTAAACGAGAATTAAATAGAAAATTTTTTTGACCAGGTTTAAATTCTCGCCAAAGGACATGCTTGTCATGGAAAGACTTGGTTCTCTCATTGTATATTCTAACATTCTCAAAAGTTTCAAGGCAAAATTCATCTAGTTCATTCAACTCCATTAGTCTCCTCTGTCCAACCTCTACGAGATCATAGTTTGACTTCCGAATTACCTATAACACCTTGTTCTGAATTTCAACCGGGAGATGGCAAGATTTCCTAAAGACTAACCTATATGGGGATATGTACAAAGGAGTCTTGTATGCTATCCTATATACCTAAAGAGTGTCATCAAGCTGCAATGCCCAATTCTTTCTTGAGGTATTAACAGTTTTCCTCAAAATTTGCTTGATTTCCCTATTCGAAACCTGAACTTGCCTACTGGTTTGAGGGTGGTAAGTAGTTCCAAACTTAAAATGGCACCTATATTTTGCCAAAAGAGATTTAAATTGATGATTCTAAAAATGTACCTCATTGTCACTGATTATAGCTCTTGGAACTCCAAATCTTGAAAATATGTGCTTCTTAACAAATTTGAAAGTACTAGCTCTAGTGTTGTTTGACAAAGCTGTGGCTTGCACCTATTTGGATACGTAATCAACTACCACAAGGATGTATTCATTACCAAAGGATACTAGAAATGGTCCCATAAAGTCTAGACCCTATACATCGAAGAGTTCAACCTCTAAAATCCCTGACTGAGGCATCTCTTGCTTCCCACCGATGTTCCCTGTTCTTTGACACCTATCACATGTCAAACAAAAGTTTTAACATCCTCAAAAAGAGTAGGCTAATAAAAGCCAGATTGTAAAACCTTTACCGCCGTTTTGTTAGCATCGTGGTGTCCGATATAAAGAGAAGCATGGCAATGATACAAGATTGACTGCATCTCCTCATCAAGTATACATCTTCTAATTATTCCATCAGCATATCTTCTAAAGAGTAACGGGTCTTCCCAAAAGTAATTCCTCACCTCAGATAAGAATTTCCTTCTTTTATGTTATGAATAATCACTAGGAATAATGTTAGATACCAGAAAATTAACATGATCAGCAAACCAAGGAACATTTTCCTTAACAGACCACATATTCTCATCAAGAAAGGCATCATTAATTTATTTAGCTCCATCTTATCACCTTGTTGAAGTTGTAAAAGATGATCAGCTACCGAATTTTTAGATCCTTTCTTGTCACTAATTTCCAAATCAAATTCCTACAGGAGTAAAATCCATCTAATCAAACTTGGTTTGGCATCTTTTTTTGTAAGAAAATATTTTAAGACAGAATGGTTAGTGTAAACAATGACTTTGGACCCAACGAGATAAGATATAAATTTATCAAATGAAAAAACTACTGCTAGCGATTCTTTCTCTATAGTAGCATAATTAATTTAAGCATCATTAAGAACTTTGCTACCATAATAAATGACATGTAGTTTCTTATCTTGTTTTTTTCTTAAGAAAACCCCAAGTGCAAAATCACTAGCATCACACATCATCTCAAAAGGGAGATTCCAATTCGGTGCAGCCATTATAGGGGCTGAGGTAAGTTCCTTTTTCAACCTATTGAAAGCATCAAAACATTCATTAGTAAAATCAAAAGGGACTTCCTTTTGCAACAAAACACATAAGGGTTTAGAAATCTTGGAAAAATCTTCTATAAAACCCTGCATGCCCAAGAAAACTCTTTATTCCGGATCCACCTTTGTTCCATTATTTGAAATTTTGTGGCATGGGATGATCCCATCTTGTACCATAAAATGGAACTTTTCTTAATTTAGCACAAGATTGGTTTCTTCACATCTCTGTATAACTTGTTCTAGATTGAACAAACATATATCAAAAGAAGAACCAAAAATAGAAAAGTTGTCCATAAATACCTTTATTATATTCTCCACCATGTCGGAGAATATGGACATCATACAGTGCTAGAAAGTGGCAGGAGCATTGCACAAACTGAATGGCATCCTACAATATGCAAATGTACCATAGGGGCAAGTGAAGGTGGTCTTCTCCTAATCCTTTGGGGTTGTGGGAATTTGGTTATACAGTGAATAACCATCTAAAAATTAGTAATAATCATGCCCTGCCTTTCCAACATTTGATCAATAAAAGGGAGAGGGAAGTGATCTTTTCTAGTTGTTGCATTTAATTTCCTGTAATCTATACAAACCCTCCACCCTGTCATAACCTTAGTGGAAATTAACTCATTACTATCATTAGAGATGACAATTATGCCACCTTTTTTTGGTACCATCTGCACAGGACTTATCCAGGAGCTATCAGAAATAGGATAGATAATTCCTGCATCAAGTAACTTAAGTGCCTCAGATTGCACAACATCCTTCATGTTAGGATTGAGTCTCCTCTAATTTTTTGCACTAGGTTTGTGGTTTTCCTCCATTAGAATCCCATGAACATAAATAGAAGGGATAATTCCCTTTATGTCAGCAATATTCCATGCAATAGTCGATTTATGTTCACGTACGCTTAATAATTTCTCTTATTGAGAGGAATTCAAAGAACAAGAAATAATAACTGGATATATATTTGATTCTCTTAAGAATGGATACCTTAAATGAAATGAAAGTTGTTTTAATTTAGGTTTTAGTGGGCTTAATATGGAAGGTAACAATTTAGGTTTAGAAGGGTCCAATTCTTCAATTCGAGGTCTATATCTAAAACCATTACCTTGCAATCTATATATATAGTCCACTAACTCATCATCTAATTCATTCTCATCTATTATTAAAGTTAGTAATGTCTCTAAACCATCATCATACATTAATTTAGGAATAGATTCAAGTGTAAGAGAATCAATTACATCTGTCCTATAGGTGACTTCATCGAAAGAGGGTACCTTTAAAACTTTGAAAATGTTAAACACCTTTTCCTTATCACCGACTCTCAAGGTCAGCTTACCATTTGAGACATCAATCAATGCTCCACCAGTAGCTAAGAATGGTCTTCCTAAAATTATAGGAACCTGTATATCGAAATCTATCTCAAGCACAAAAAAGTCAACTGGAATTATAAGCTTACCAAATTTTACTAGTAAGTCCTCAAATATACCAATAGGTTATCGAATTGATCTATCAGCAAGTTACAATGAAATTATAGTTAGTTTGAGTTCACCAATTCTAAGCCTGTTATAGAGAGACAAAGGAATAAGATTAATACTTACACTTAGGTCACATAAGCATTGAAAAACATTAAAAGCACCAAAGTGACAAGGAATAGTGAAACTACCTGGATCTTTTAACTTAGGGGTATTTTATTTTATAAAATAGAACTACACTCCTCAGTTAAGGCTACCGTCGTAAAATTATCTAGCTTCTTTTTGCTAGAGATGATTTCCTTCAAAAACTTGGAGTAAGCAGGCATCTCAACAAGTGCTTCAGTAAAAGGGATGTTGATTTAGATCTTCTTGAAAAGGTCAAGAAATTTCTGAAATTTGGAATCATCATGCTTCTTCTTTATCCTTTGAAGGTATAATATGGGTGGCATAAAGGAAAATTATAAAATTAGTGAAGGCTCCTTCTTTAGTTCGGTTTCTTTAGGCTCTTTTTCTTCATCCAAATTCACAATTTTGGCATCCTTGGTTTCATTTATCTTAGCCTCCTTCTCTCTAGGAACCACACCTTTTACCACCTTACCACTCAGAAGAAGAATTTCCATACAATCTTGTTTTGGATTCACTTGAGTATTGCTAGGTAGCTTCCCCTTACCTCTTTCACTTACCTCTTTTGTCACTTGATTGATTTACACCTTTAAGTTTCTGATGGCAGCTTGGTTAGACTGGATGTTCTACTCCATTTTGTTCATGCTTGAGAGCTAGCTTGAGCACTTTGATCTATCTTTCTCATAAGTTGAGAAAATATAACTTTAAGCCTATCCACTTTTTTCTCCAAAGGTGAAGGGAATTGTTGTTGTGAAGAAAATGAAGGAGGTGAATACTACTATTTTAGTGGCGATTGGAACCCAGGTGGTCTCATTGGTTTTGTAGCCCCTTGATTTGTCCATGAGAAATTTGGATGAAACTTCCAACCTTCATTGTAGGTGTTTGAGAAAGGATCAATTCTTTGACCTTGTTTACCATTGTTTACATAGTTCACCTCTTCCTCAAGCGTTGTTGCTTCAATGTTCATACAACCAACTGTTGTATGCCTAAATCTAACACAAAGAGTGCAAAGATCCCTACCCGACTTGTTTTCATTCATCAACATATTCAACTTTTTATTTATCTCAGCAACTTGGTAAGCCATGTTAGATCTAGATCCCAATTCATTAAGAGTAGCAGCTTTGCTCCTAGTCACCTTACAATGTGAATTCTCCACAAGTTTTTTAAAAATATTCCATAACTATTAGGAACTCAGGTTACTAATATTCCCACTAGTGTTTAAATCCACCAAAGTCTAATTGTGATCAGTGAGACTATAGTAGAAAAACTAAGTCAAAGAATATGTATCAAATCTATGATGAGGAGACTGATTAAGGAGATCATTAAATCGCACCTATACTTTATGAAAAATTTCTCCTTTTTTCTGTTAGAACCAATGTATCATCTTCCTTAATTCAAGAGTTTTATGAGTTGGATAGCACTTCATCATGAAAGTCTCCATTACTTTGTCCTAAGTATTAATGGAATCTACCTCCAAGGTCAATAACTAGTTTCTTGCTAATCCCTTCGTGTAATATAGGAAACACCTTAGCCTTAACTCATCTTCGAACAATCCATATAATGGAAGAGTCTAAACTGTAGCATAGGAATCTCTCATGAAGGCTAAAGCATCTTCACTCAGCATTCCATTAAATTGTGGCAACATAGATAGATGAATATGCTTCAGCTCATAATTCCTTGCTACCGCAGTCAATCGATTGCAAGAAGGGTTGCCAACAATATATGACATCTGATAATCTCTAATTCTCCTTACTGCAAGATTAATAACCACCGGTTTAGCATGATTGGCTTCATTGAATTGATTGTTTCCCATATCTTGTTCCCCATGTAGAATTAGATTTTGATTATTATTTGTCATCTCTCTTCTTCTTTGGGTGTCGTTCCTTCTACAAATGTATTCAATTTCAGGATTTAACTCAATTAGCTGATTATTGTTTGAATTTCTTGAATGCCTTAAGTGCATGCGGCTCTGAAATAAAACAAAGACAAAGGGTTTAAAAGTAATTGATGGAAGAAAACTTAAGGTAAGAGTAAAAAAATAACTAGAATTAATAGTAGCAAATATAAACTAGTCCCTGGCAACGGTGTAAAAAACTTAGTCGATAAAATCTACAAGTGCACAGAATCGTTCCTAATACCTACAAATCAAGTATTGCAAGGTCGTCTCCCACAAAGACTAAAATACTCACTACTAAATTAATCCTAATTACTTGAACTAAAATGAGAAGAAACTTAACAGATGATTGGATTAGAGCAGACAATAAATTTTAAAACTGTAAATAAACAAACAAGGGAAATTTGATGATTTAGACTTAGGGCTTTGGGGTTCACAATTTTAAGAGATTGATCAATAAATTATGGAATTGATTAAATGACAGGTTATAATAACAATTACAGAAATTTACTTATATTCTCTCTCAAGACATATAAGAATACCTAACTAGTTGGT
Source organism: Erythroxylum alaternifolium (assembly GCA_027478495.1). NCBI lineage: Eukaryota > Viridiplantae > Streptophyta > Magnoliopsida > Malpighiales > Erythroxylaceae > Erythroxylum > Erythroxylum alaternifolium. Next base: position 54,826,772 of record JANIIA010000190.1, on the reverse strand, counting down.
TATCATCTGTCAATGTGAAACCTAGCTAGTCAAATTCATTAAGAACAAACAACCATAAGTTATCACAGTAGTTCAGGATATCTCTATCTCTAAATCTAATATGTTTATCTTCCTAGTGAATAAATCGTATTTCTCCTCTTAGTCCATCATATGATTCCTAAGGTTACATCTATAGTGATCAAACATAGAAACAACAATGAAGTTCAAGAAAGATAAATATAATAACCTAAGAACTTTTATTCAACACCAATCAATCCATAAAGAATAAATCAATCCCTTAAAATAGGCTACATCCCTAACCCTAAATGGGGTTTAGTTCCAGAATATGATAAAAGAATCTAAACGAATAAAGATAATCAACATCCAAGAAAGGGTAGAGAGAAGATTGAGAGAACACAAAACAAGCTTGCTTCTAATGCTTGATTCAATCCTCCTTCTTCCTCTTCTTTGCCTCTTTTAGGTGTCTCCTTTGTGTGCAACCTCATTTTCAGTGCCAGAACCCCACTTTTGGTCCTAAAAATAAGTATTTATAGTGTCTTGGGCTTAAAGAAACCTAGTTTTTTCCAAACAGGAAAATAGGGATCGTAACAATGCCATTAGTCCATTAGGTAGATGTAATGGCAATAAATGTCTGTTAGGTGGACCTTATGTCTGTTAAGTGGACCTTTTCTATCTTTCGGAGTGAATTTGGTCAGCAAAAGTCCGTTAGGCAGACTTCATGTCCACTGGGTGGACTTTTTCGGGTTTTCTAGCTTTCAATCTCCGCTCATGTCCGTTTGGAGGGATATTAGGTCCACTAGGCAGACATACAATAGGCATTTACAGAAATTTGCAATTTTGAACCTTTATATGGAAACATATCTCCTCAAGTCTTCACAGAAGTTGTAGAACTCGAAGTCCTTTCCGAAAGCGTACTTGAATGGTTTTAATCCGACATCCACAGCAAAAGTTATACCTCTTGCCCTAAAATCTATCCATTTGTATCTATTAAGCAATAAAGTTAAAATGTGTGAGAATTAACCAAATAAAGCTCAAAATTCACATAGAGATAAATCAAATTAGTTTCAATTCATCCCAAAATCATATATAAATAATTTGACTTATCACATTTTTGTTGAAAGTTTGTAGAGGTTTATTAAACACTAAGAGTGTAGAAGGTTGAAGAACCTTGAAAAATATGTACATGTGAGCTCGGAGGCGCTTATCAAAAATTTAGTACTTGGAGTTTTTATAGTGAAATACTCAAGTTGGATGCTTGGGGGCTGGACGTAGGATTCGTTATAAGTTGAACCAGTATAAATCGATTGTGTCTCTCTTTCTCTCTCTTAACTTTTAAAATTTTTACATTACAATGTATGCGATTAATTTACAAGACGTTCCTTCACTTTTGGAATAAGCTCCTTCTATTTTACTATTACAAGTGGTTTCTTTCATTTTTAAACGTTAACAAGCATCTTTTCGTTTTTAAAATGTTAACAAGCTCCTTTCTTTTTTAAACATTAACAAGTTCCTTTTGTTTTTAACGTTAACATACTCCTTTCATTTTTAATAGGCTCCTTTTTATTTTTTAACTTTAACAAACTCCTTTTTTTCACAGACTCTTCTGTTGAAATTTAGCAGGGTCTTATCGTTTACACGAATTAATAGTAACTTGCAAAATTTTTAAGTCACACACAATTCACCCCCCTCTTACGTATGTTTGCTTTATCAATTTTGATTATGAATGCTATACAATCCTTGTTGATCAGTATTCTTGTCAACAGATCTCCAATTTAGCCTTTCAAGAATGCTAAGGGGATACGAGAAAGGGATTCTTTATCTCCTTATCTTATTGTTAGATAATAATATTTTTATGGAATAGATTTAATTGATATAAGCTAAAATGCCACTAGAAAAATATACATAAAATCTTGCA
>JANIIA010000190.1:54776352-54791514 GCA_027478495.1 Erythroxylum alaternifolium | reverse complement strand
TAGGTACAACAGCTGTGAGTTGGATATCGCAGATTCAGAAGATTGTTGCATTATCCACTACAGAAGCTGAGTACATAACAATAACCGAAGCTAGCAAAGAGATGATTTGGCTTCAGAATTTGCTGTCAGAGTTAGGTTTCATGCAGGAGAAGAATGTGCTATATAGTGACAGTCAGAGTACAATTCATCTGGCCAAGAATCCAGCATTCCACTCCAGAACTAAGCATATCGGTGTTTGTTATCATTTCATCAGATCCTTGCTAGAAGATGAAGTGTTATCACTTGAGAAAATCCTTGGAAGCAAGAATCCTGCAGACATGCTAACCAAGGTGGTGATAATCGACAAACTGAAGTTGTGTGCAACTTCAGTCGGCCTGTAAGAGTAATAAAATCTAAATGAGCTAATGCATCAATCAGGTGTGAAGATAGATCGAAATCAGTCTTCAAGTAGGAGATTGTTAGGTTTGTAAGGGATTTTGTCCCATATTGAAAGTGAGTGAAGAAGGGGGGATGATAAACAAATATAAATAAACCCCCTCCCCCTTCCATTTAGATTATCCAAAAAGAAAACAAATATTAACTCTTAGTCACTCATCCTTTGGTGAGTAAGAAAAAGACTATGAGTAGTAAGTTTTTTTATGAGTAATTTTGGGGTGTATTGAGGTAAAGGTTTGAGAGTGTGTGTAAACAATAGTGAGTTGAGTATTGAGAGTAAACACTTGTATGTGTTGTTTTTCTCCCTAATAAAAAGGATGTGCAGTAGTTTCGGAGAAGTAGGCATAATTTATCCGAACTCCGTTATCAAATTTTGTGTTGTTCTATTGGCATTCTAATTGTGTGAAAATAGTTGAATTTCTTAATAGAGATTACGATGCAATGGGCCCTCAGGTGAAGTTTGTTCGGTGTCCTGATAGGGAATTGCAGAAGAGGAAAGAGGTAGTGCATTGCGTGACACTTCATGAGATTGATGTCATTAATAGCAGGTAAAGTTTGTGTCTTTTGCCTTGTGGTTCGCTTGATGCCATTGAAGTTGGGTGATTGATGCTTGGTTGACATAAGACTGTTAAGTTCTATGGATGTTTTATGGTTTTCTCGTGGCTACTTAAAGGAGTTTGAAGTGACATGATGGTTTATGGCAAGCAAAACTACTCATTAGCTATATTGGTGTGTTCCTGTGATGAATTATAGAACTGCAACCGTATATATACACGTACGAGCTGGTCTTGTTGCAAGAGGTCTTCTTTTTAACCCTTAGAATGCCTTAAAGGTTTGCTTTTCAAGTATTTTATAGATGGTTGGGTCTTTCTAAAATTTAGATGGAACCTGTCATAGTGCATTTTTGTCCTTGATAGGAATTCTTTGCGTCAGTCTCTGTTTGTCTGTGCCACTGTCTGCTTGGATTCGGGGATAGGAAGTCTTATTTATCCCCATGTGTAATACGCTTCTGATACATACACATTTTTTTTTCCGAGTACTTAATAGGGAAAACAAAAGTAATAATACAATTAGCAGCAACGTGAATAATATAGGTGTTCATGCCTAGATTGAATATTACTACAGCAATCTAACTCCTTGTTTTTTGCAAATTGGACAACGATATCAACCATCTGAGTTGCTGTTAGTTATCCAGGTCATAACGTGAAGCTTTGCAACCACTTTTTTTCATATACGAGATGGATGAAAGTGTTTGGAAAAATTTATGAAGTCGCAGAAAATAAAAAGACTTAGCACTGGCTTTTGATCAAGATTTGAGAATTTTGAAGATTTTTGCCTGGGAATTTAATAGTGTCGATTTGAAAGTGGTTTCCACAATGGAATTCACTTATTGTGATTGATATTAGGAGCCGCATCCGTCGAGGAATCTCTAGACTCTTTTTAAGTATCCCACTGGCATCTATCTTGATTTTGACATTTACCTGAACATCTTTTTCCATCTTTATCAGTCTGTGGACCAAATCCTTGTTGCATAGATTCAGTATCACCTGTATGTTATTTGTCCATTATTATCACTAGCTCTACTTTCAGAACACAGGGATTTCTAGCTCTTTTCACTGGGGATACTGGTGAAATCCGTGCCGAGGTGACGGAGCAGATTGACTGTAAGGTAGCTGAATGGCGGGATGAGGGTAAAGCAGAGATTGTACCAGGTGTCCTTTTCATTGATGAAGTGCATATGCTTGACATAGAGTGCTTCTCCTTTCTCAATCGTGCTTGAGAATGAGATGACACCAATATTAGTTGTGGCTACTAACAGGGGGATCACTGCAATTCGAGGGACAAATTACAAGTCTCCACATGGGATTCCGATAGATCTCCTGGGTCGACTGCTTATTATATGCACTCAACCATATACAAAGGATGAAATTAGCCAGATTGTGGACATAAGATGCTAAGAAGATGTGGAGATCACCGAAGACGCAAAGGCCTTACTAACACATATTGGAGCAGAAACATCCTTGAGATACGTTATCCATCTCATAACGGTTTCTGCATTGGCCTGCCAGAAGCGAAATGGAACGATCGTGGCAACTGAGAATATTACAAGAGTTTACAATCTTTTCCTGGATGTAAAGAGATCAACACAGTACTAAATAGAGTATCAGAATCAGTACAAGTTTAACGAAGCACCAATAGGTGACGATGAGGACGATGATGCGGATGCAATTTTTTCTTGAAGTTCATATTGACGTGGAGATTCTATGGTTGGTCTTGAATCCTTTTTATTAAACATGTGACCATGATTTCTGTAACTTCAAACGATTCTTTGGCTTCAATGTGCAGCGAAAAGTTTGTGATGTTCATTAAATGCTAATATAACATGACATTTGTAGGAGACTCTTATCATATGTTGAAGATGAACTGTAACGGGCTAACGAAAGTAATAGAACTGTAATGGCAAAATCGGTTGGAGAAAGGCAAGTGACATGAATTATTCAGCCGAATGTGAGCTTATTTTCGAGTCCAGTTTTGCTAGTTAGGAAGCAGGCCGGCAGTTTGAGGTTTTGCATTGATTAATGGGCATTAAACAATCAACAGTACCGACCATTTCCCGATTTCGATGACTAATGAGTTATTTGATAAACTAAGGAGAGCTCGCCTAATCTCAAAATTGGATTCGAAGTAGGGTATTGCCAGATAAAGGTGAAGACTAAAGATGTACCTAAAGTAGTTCAACACATGAAGGCATTATAAATTTTTAGTTATGCCTTTCGCCTTACAAATTCCCCCAACCACTTTTCAGTCAATGGTAATTATGCGTTTAAACCGATGTTGAGAAGAAGAGTATTGGTGTTCTTTGATGATATATTAATTTATAGCACCTTTTTAGATTAGCATCTACAGCACTTGAGAGAGGTAGTTTCTCTTCTAAAGGCTCATTGATTAGTTGGTAACCTTAAAAAGTTTTGTTTTTGTCAAACTTGGATCGAATACTTAGGGCATATGATATTAGAGGAGAGAGTTTCTATTGACCCTGAAAAGGCGAGAGCCATGGAACAATTGCCCATGCCTAAGAACTTAAAAGGAATTAAGAGGCTTCATTGGGTTAACATGGTATTATCAAAGATCCATCAAAGACTATGGCAAAATTACAACTCCATTAACTAATTTATTGAAGAAAGATGCCTTTTACTGGAATAATGAAGCTGCAAAGGCTATTCAAAATCTTAAACGTGTCAAAAATACCAAACCTAGCCTTCTTTAATTTTGAGGAGTCTTTAGTGATCAAGACAGATGCTTTGGGCACAAGAGTGGGGGCTATTTTAATGCAGATAAACCGATCTATAGCATTTTACAGTTAAGCACTAAAGGGGCAAGCTAGATTGAAGTTGTTGTCCAAGATAGAACTAATGGCGATATTGTTTATTGTCCAAAACATGGAACCACTATCTTATAGGCCTAATGCAAACTGACCAAAGGAGTTTGAAACATCTTCTTGAGCAGTGATTAGTGTTAGAAAAGCGTGAATATAAACCCAATACCTTTACCACTGAATATTACAGTTTATCAATGTTTACATCGGGGTACTTTTGGCCCCTATCTAGTTGTTCAAAAGATGTTCCCTAGTTCCGATCATATCCACGTGGTGTTCCTATCCTCCAACTCAAGGCTATCACTGGAGAGCTAACACACTTTGTCAAGAAATTCCCAAGTGCTGCAAAATGATTCCCTAATATGGATTTAAATAGCGCAAGTTTAAGATTCATTAGTGTTTTCTAAAAAAAGTTACATTGTTCAAATATATTGTCTGCTGTTTAAAATTCTATTATGTACTATAGAGATAAGAAGTGAAAATATAAAAATAAAAAGCTTTTTCAATTAACTTTTTCATTTCTTCATCCGGATTTGTGTTAAGAATCTATACTTGCAAGTCTATACAGCTTCCAACTGCTCATTTCCGCTTCCAGGAAGAAGAAGCAAATCCAGAACAGCCCATATATTAATAATGATGCAGAGAATTGAGAGGAAAGCCTATTTCAACTTTGAGCTGATTCCTATCATGTTTTATTGTTACTGTTTTTGCTAATTTCCATTACTATTTTACTGTTTTATCGACTAGTGTGTTTACAGAATAACGAGTTGTCCAGATGATTTGAGTTCTTCAGAATGTATAGGTATATCAGAGGCAAGGAAAAAGGTACAAACATGGAATGATTCTTATACTGATTTTAGAAGCGAGGTACCTCTTAAAAGTTACCATTCACAGTTCCTATTTGCTCATCATCAGTGACAGCACCACCTTCCCATTTTCTCTAATCTTCCTTCTTAAATCATTGTTCCGTTAATTTTCCACCATCTTCCTCCCAACCATTTGCGAGGTATTCCACCAGAACAAGGTTTGTTGCTGCAAATCAGCCTGTAGCATAGATTGTACATCAGTACATGGCTTCAATTGAATACTGCTATATCGATTACCTTGAGCAAAGAAAGATAAAATAAATAATGGAGAAAAGCTGGTGGACAGTCGTAATCTAACGAAGAATGCAGTGTGACTAACCAAAACAGTTAAAGTCGTTGAGTTTGTCAAACGTGCAGACTTAAGAGAGAAGAATTCTTACAAGACACTACAACGTCGTGGAGAGAGAAGAAAGCCCAAGTGTCATATTGTTAACTTACAATGTGTCTTGTCTTCTCTTTTTTTTTGGCCTTTTCGTGTGGAGATGTTGAAGATGATTCCAAACTAACAGTCTGAAACTTTCCAAACATGCAATAATGTTGATTAACAAAACTTGAGGTTTGCTTAATTACAGGTTTTGGAATTCAATTGTTTGATAATTCAAAACTTAGCTTAATGTGAAGCTTGATCATAACAGAACCTTCATGGGTAAGATATTAAAGCAAGGCTATAAGATCAAATAGCCTATGTACTAACCATATGCTATTGTCACGCATGCAATATCTGAGTAAGTTACTGAAAACCTTATAAGCGGTCAGATTGCCACTAATATTTTTTAAATTAGGAAGCAAAAGCCTAAAGCAAGCTAGTTGCCCCCAAGGGGTCATCCTAGTTTGTGGAAACACAAGTGGAAGTGATTCCCTCCAACCAGTTATATTGTTTAAACAACATCATTCCCCCATTATAGACATGTCTAACATTAAGCGTCAATCATGCCCTTGAACCCTCAAAAGTACACTCGTATATTGACCAACCTCTTTTGAATTATTATGCTCATAAAGTGCAAAAGCATTCACAATGCAATAAATAAAAGATCCTCTCACATATTAAATACCCACCCATGCAAAACATTGCCTTTCTCATGCCCTTCATGTCTTGAAATCTAGGGCTTAAATCTCTTGTATTACTTAATCTGTTCCAACTCCATTTCTACCCCATAACAACGTTGCTTCAAGTTACCTGATAAAGAGAATCTGATGCCCAGACTTATGCTATGCATGCCTTTATTCTTCTTTTTTCTTTTTAATAATATGCAAAATAAATAAATATGGGTTGGGATGAACTAAACTTCGTTTCTTTATTATCGTAAAATCTAATATAAAGTGAAAAAAAAAACAATCTAGTTTTAAACACTTCCTCTTTTCCATGTATAAACAAACCAAACCATTGAACATTGTTTTGGTCTTTCACCATGGTCCCTCGTCAGGGTAATCAAACGGCGTCTCCGTCACCGTTTGAGAATCCAGTAGATCCGGGTGCACAAACCCATACTTCCTCAGCACCTGATTGTCCGCGAAATTCAAAGCTTTGACCATCCCATTCCAGCAACTCTCTCCGGCGTACATCTGATTGTGGTCCCCACTGCAAGGTTGGCACCCCGTGAAATGCGTGACGAACGGCCGTCTATAACTCTTCTTTCCGTTACCCCAACCCCTCAGGTTCCGCTCCCTAAACGCACCGTATTGCTCGCTCACCTTCTCAGCGTGGCGCCTCCTCAACCTCCCGTCTTCTCTCTCCATCTCAGTGTACTTCTCCGTTATGTTGGCCAGCGTCGGTAGTATGTCTAACCAATATCCTTCAAAATAGTACTCTCCCTCCAAGTAAATCTTGTCCGTTAAACTCTTGTCTTGGTGGATGAGATAAATCAGACCCGTCTGATCGTCCGATTCTGGGAACAGCTTGTCCTTGAAAATTGACCGTTGGATTTCACCCCATTTAGGGTAATCCCGGCTCATGGGGCCCATGTTGGCCCAGGTGTCCATGAAGTCCATAGACCACTGGCAGTTCCTGATCAGAAACACTCCGGCGTTTAACGCCGTCCAACTTTTCTTCTCGTAAATCAGCTTAGCCCAACCGTGGACCACAATACTGTGGTTCTTGTAGTCGTACCGTCGCAGCGGTAGCTTGTACTCCATGTCGGTAAACATCGCGTCCGAGTCGACCCACCAGATCCACTCGGCCTCCGGGTGAGCTAACATCGCCGCTTTAACCACCGGTAGCTTTGCCCAGAAAGTCTTCATCTTTGGGTGAAGCAATACGTTGTTGTAGAATATATCAATACCGTGGATCCTACAGTAGTCTACTTTGTTCTTGAAAAACCTTAAGAGTAAATGATCGCCGATAGGGTTCTTGCATGGCGTCGGTTGAGAACCAGTGACCATAACGACGCGGTCACGTGCTCCGGCAGCAAACGTAGGGTGTTGTTTGAGCCACTCTTTTCTCTTCTGGTCCCAGTTCTTGACGGGCTTTTCTATGGAGTATCTCAGTTCTGTGTCGTCGTAGAAAGTGGGTTCTGGTGGGTCGTAGGCAAGGTTAACAGCGGGTTGGCCGTGGAGACATTTTGTTGAGTCGGAACCAACTTTCGACGTCGAACCGGTGACCGTGGGATCCATGCTGTGAGTGAAGTTAGGACCAGCGAAGGACCAAAAAGACCAGACCAGTAAGAACGCGAGCAATGATCCGCCAAGGTAGATAAACCAATCATTGAGACACGAAAAAGTGGACTTGTTTCGAGCGTTCGATTTCGCCATCGGAGAGTGCTGAGACTTGAAAACTTCTGGCACGACCATTTTCAATGATGTTAATAACTTACTTGGATAACTACAAACAAAACCTTTGGAGCTTGCTCTCGTCTGTCTTCCGTCGACTAGCTGACAGATGGTACCTTAAGAGCTTGAAACGTTGCTTTCTTAGTCTCCATCACGCAACTCCCAGCCTAAATTTATCAGAGAAAAGCCATTAAAACGGGTAGAGATGCGATACAATCCAATCTGATCAAACTTCAATTTTCTTGTACTTTCTTACTTAAAAGAGGCTTTAGTTCAGAGAGTGAGTGTTACACTGTGTGTTAATCTTACTTTAGGTATATGAGCGCGGAGGAGGCTAAAATGCGCAGGGATGGGAAAGACAAAGCGTGAACTACGGTACGGTGGGGTCCGCTTCCTCCTCTTTAACTTTGCTGCTTCTTCAGTTCTTCCTATAAATAAGGTGTGTGGGTGTGGAAGATTTTGGGATTGACACGTGGAGTGGTTGCACGTGATTGGGATTGTCAAACCGACAGTCGTTTTTGTCAGGTGGCTTAGATTGCATAGTTCAGTGCATAATCTCCGTTAATAGTGTTCCAAGTGTCGGCATTCAGATATTTTTTTTTAATTTAGAGTTATTTAAAATTATATAAATAATTCTTAAAAAGTAGAATTATTGAGTTTTTAAATTCTTATATATTCAAATTTAATTATTTAGTAAGACATGATAATAATAGTTCAGGAGCTTTAATACTGTCTTAGTCCATCTACCATAGGAATCCTTATGTCATGATCTTTCCTAACAAAGAAACCGAACAGGAAGATCGGACCGCCTGTTTGACCGTAATCATCGTAAACTAGTTAAGGAAAAGCAACCTTTGAAGTGTTTGATGGTTTTGCATCTACAAAATGAGCGCTTAGAATGATATTTTCATCGTATTCGCCTAAAAAAAGGGTTCTTGTTATGTCAATTTCTAATTGCAATGCACCCATCACGTCATTGATAGGTCTATTCCCTTACCTATGAGCTTGTCGACTGGTCCAACAACCTATGTCAGGTCTACAAACATCCCGGTGAAAACTGAAGAGAGCTCTAAAGCCGGAAAGAGAGAGTGAGACGAAAAGAGACAAAAGCGGGATGCAGGGAAGTAAGGCCTACATGCATGTGAGGGATTTAAAGGTCGTGAATATCCTTTGCAGACAAAGTTTCTGCAAATTCACGTGCCTTCACTGACCAATTCAAAAACCAATTTTAGATTTTGATGATGATGGGCAGTGGAGCTGCCATTAGTTTGTGCATCATACCTAATTAACCTTGTTATTTATAGAAAGTCTCTCTAAAATTGAGTACTATTGAACTTTCTTAAATCGCACGGTCTGGCGGAATTCATACTTTAAGCGGGGTTGTTCTTGTAGTAATATTTATACAATCAAAGGTACAATGAAATGATCATGATATAGGAGTTACAGGATTTACTTTAACATCCTTCCAGATCTCGCCACCTGAGGTAAACGACCCCTGCACGATAATGAGCATATGCTCCAGCAACAACAATTACATGAAAGAGTTGGTGGCTGTGACCCGCAATGTCAAATTTCCCAGGCATCCATCGTTCAGGAATCCTTGCGGCATAAACTAGTACTCCAATTCCATACAACAGCCCCATCAAAACTTCGTAGCCGGTCGTATGGAGTGCCTCTGGCAGGCTCCAAAACAATATTAGCTTGTGCAGAATCGGTACCAATCCGCACAAACCCATGCCTGAGAAGAGGCATACACGAGTTGTGCGGAACTCAGGTGTTTGAAACATGGGGAGCAGAGAAAACAAGACTGTGGCAATTCCGAAAATAGTTATGAACCCCATGTAAAGGTTGCAGAAGAATGGATAACACATGAAGGAGTAGTAGACAGTAGGGTAAAAGGAAGTTGATATCAGCGCAGCAATTCCAGCATAGTCAAGCCTGAGCATAATGCATGATAGCCTCTCAGAGTGACAAGAAAGAAGGTGAAAAATACTGCTAGCAAGCAAGCAAAACATGGCTCCGCCCAAGAAAGCGAAGAACGGCCATCGGGTAATCGGCCTCACCATCAGGGGTGTTATTATGTTCGCCACGTCATCTGTCATATTGCGCTGCATTTGGTCATGAAGAACACAAGTTGAATAATTAACTAGGAGGAAAATGGAATTCTCTGGTGCAAGATTTTTCCTATACTCTAGATCAGATAATCGATAAATGGAATATAAAAGAAAGAAACATTACCAGGACACAAACATCTGTGGAGTTGCCAAGTGAGAAACACTCGCGCAAACAATTATAGAGAAGCTCCACACCATGCCATCTTGAAGGAGAAGAAATCAGATCCATAGAAGGTAAGGTTGACTTCAATTCATCCCTTAATCTGTGCAGATCAGGCATGTGGTGAAAAGAAGGGAGACATGCAAGTAATTTGTGCAAATCATCCTTCAACACCTCTGGCAGCTGTAGAGAATGAAGATCAACAACTTTTGGTACTTTCATTGCAGTGTATATGGTCAGAGAAAGGAATAGTAAGAACCCAATCAAATGCCTGCAAGAAATAATAGTTAAACCACAAGAAAGTTATCCTTCAAGCCAATAACAGAATTTATTTCTTCAACAACTTCAGAACTTCCAGTTAATAAAAGATTAAACAAGATAAATACATATAGCAGCCATAAATCTATATAGCATCACAGAATTGTTGTTCCCGGGATTCAATGTTCATACATCTAAGATATAGACACGATTAAAGAAAACAGATAGGTTGCAATTTATGATATGGCTCAGCTAATGTCTTCATGAAATACTCTTTGAAAATAGAATGCAACAAGATCTAATTCCATTATTGGACACTATGCTCCCTCATATCTGATGGCATGCCTACTCTGTTTTCTCTCATAAAAAGCTAATTAGTATTATGCATCTCAAATGTTCCTACAGATTGATAGAGTAAAGAGCTTTTGCTCGTATCTGAAGACATCTGTTGGCATTCCATTTGGGCTCTCATCCGCGTTGACAAAAAAGTTCCACCATAATGAAATCGACCTGCACCTTTCCGACTAGTCACTGATCCTCTTGAAGTGAGCGATAATAAAGCAGTAAGTCCAACCACTGATCCTCTTCACAGAAACTCGTAACCTCATAATTAGTATTTCAAAATCATCATGACCCTTTAAGGTTATGAAGAGTTCATTCTCTAGGTTCTCTAAAATTTCTTGTTTCAGAGATTAAGCAACCACATAAGCATAGAACCAAACAATGTTTTTAAAACTGAAAGCCAAAACAATCATAACATTGAAGCCAGAAAAAGAAATCAGGCGATTGATCTTCCAGCGATCCTAACATCTCATAATCCAAACACAAGTCAAAACCCAAGCAAATAACTACAGGTAAGTAAAAGAATTCTACTTTCTTTTTTGAGAATATTGTTGCATGAGAGAAGAAACTTACGTCCAAACATTTAATGTCTCATTGTGGATAGAGAAGATACTAAGCAAAGTCTCCTTCAAGGGCCAATTAGCTCGGTAGTGGCCCAAAATGTACTCGTTGTCCCTTAAATAATCTGGCAAAGAATGGTACTCTACCAGCTGGTACTTTACTTTCTTCCATAGTCTGCTGCCTTTCCCCTTCTTAGATGAGCTTACTTGATGCATTTCTAATGTTTCAGATATCACCTTAGAATCCTCAGCGGGTAGTCTTACACCTTCCATCCTAAGTCAGAACCAACATAAACGTTACAGAGGTCAAAAAGACTCCGACTTTTAGAACCAACCACCAACGTAGATAAATAGTCACTAACAAGCATAAACATACACCAAGCTCAATTTTAACAACTCCACATAGACCATGCTACTCCAACTCAACTATATAGGGAAGCAATCCACAAATGCATTCAAAAAGAACAGAAAAAGCAAACGAAACCCAGGAACCGAAACAAAGAGCTAGTTCCTGAAATAAGAACAAGCCAGATGGGGACTCTGCAGGAAGATTGAATGTTGGGTTATAATTCGCGGGCTGATATAACAAACGTCGTGGTAAACTCAAAAGGTGAAGCCAAGAAAATGGGAACCAAGTACGAGATAAAAGTCCTAAATACTAGATGTAAACGAGCTTGAATTCTAACCATTAACCAAAGGACAAACTCGCACCAAAAGGGACACGAAGACACGAACTTTGAAGAACCCCACTATGGAAAACATAGCCTTTTAAAGATGAAGAAAGAAACGGAGGGAAGAAGGGCATTGGTAATAGAGAAAGGATCATGCTGTCAGCAGATTCGGAGACGCCAAAGATGGGTTCCGTGTAGTTGTCACTCGACGTGCCAGTTTGGCACTAATTTTCCTACGACAAGCTATCGAAGGAAGCAAATTGCTAACTCTTTATTTGTGTTTTGTGTAACTTGTAGTTTATGGAAAGGTGACTGTCATACAATGGCATTTTATTATTAAAATGACATCATAATTGTCCAGATTTGTATCTGTGATTATGTGATTCTGAGCACCAGACAACACAGAATCGTCAAAAACTTCTAACAAGATACAAACGTTTGACTACGATAAGAATTATATCGATGTCTTGATAAAAATAAATTGTTCTCTAAAAAATGAGATTTGTAATTAATAATAAGTCTTAATTTTCTTCAAACTATTTTAAATATTTATAATCAACTGATTATTTTTTGAATATAAGGAAAATTTAAACATATAAACTTATTTTCCTTTTTTGATGAATTCAAATAAATGTCGTTCCTTAATCATTGACTTTTTTTTCATAATTCAATATGTAATTTGTTATTTTATTTACAAATTTAATGTTGTTATATCTACACGAAACATGAATTAACCATTTAAAAAATTGTTTAAAGGGAAATATAATATTAGAATGAAGTCTCATCGAAGTAACTAATATACTAAAAGAAAAGGATAAGGGAGATTTAACAATTTTTGGCATCAATTAAACGTTAAAAGGAAAATATATAATAACAATGAAAATGATACTTAATAAATCAATCCTACTCATACAATCCCTCGTGAGTCGTGCAAAGAGATATTGCTGACGACAGGTTGCTTAAGTATAAACATCTTCAACTCATCGGATCGGATCCTTGCTTGCTTGATTATACGTGAACACGCCTCTTGGTTTTGCATGGAGTGTTTTGGAAGTTGAATTTTTTTTTCATAATATATCCTAATTTTTAACTTAATTATTCTTCTGATGATTGACTCAACCTCTAATTAAATATATGCCTTGATTATATTTAATCTCTTTAACAAATTCAACAATGGTTATAACCATCCTATTATTAGATTTGGTAATAAGTCAAGTTGAATTAAGACAACAAAAAATGATATCATTTTAGTTTCACTTTTTAAAATGATAACATTTTCAGAAAGGAGTTTGGGTTACGCTTTGGGTCAATTTCTCAAGTTCGAGTCTGGTTTGAAAACTAGTCAACCTATACCATATCACTGCTTATTGTTCTGATGGAGAGAAGAAATTTGATTAGCATATTTGATAAATCATTAAACACATAATGAAATGAAATTTTAAACAGTCATTTCAATATTTTTAAAAATAAATTAAGAAAATTCCTTCATCACTTCACTTTATTGATTGATTTAAGTATGTGTGAAGAGAATAATCGGTCATAATTGGAGATTTGCTGCAATCTGCCACACCTTTGAAAATAAATCAAATTGTTTTATTGAAAGTTGCACTCGTACATCCAATGTCTTATAAATGAAGGCCTATCATCCATGTGCCAAGTATATGCATGTTATGTATGGATCATATATACATGTTACAAATTTTAAGTATTTCGGGAAGAACCTGGGTATTTTCTTGGAAGTCTATGGGTGAACATGACTTGAGACACCGATGTATCCTACTGTATTCATTTCTCAAAATTAGAGATAAAGGCATAGGCAAAAGAGTTTGATGTGATACAGGTATTTGATAGGAGGAACCAGGATTTCCTAACAAACACAACATAAAGTGGAATCCTCCTCAATTTGCCAAAATATATTAGGAGCATTTAAGTAAGATAAAACAAGCAACAAAACGCAAACAAAAGAATGCCAATAATTTTTATGTCAAAAAAACCCTTCAATGGGAAGAGGAAAAACAACGGGACTCGTAAGTTCAGCTCCAAAACTCCACTGTCATCAATCAAAAGTATAATACAATATTTAACAAGTACACCAATGAGATATGGCCTTTAACAAACAATGAAAGCACCAAATCCTAAAACAGATAACAAAGCCTGTGAAAAACTTCACCAAAAATAGCAGTAGTCTTTCGAAATTTATTACTAAATATCTAAAAGTCAAAATTCGATCTCCACTATTCAGAATGTATATTAGGATGTTTACTAACTCTAGTTAAAATTTTAGGCCGATCAAACAATGTTTCGACCTTCACTGTTTTGTGTAGAATCTTGCCGAAAAAAATCCTGCAGAAATTCTGCCCACTTTTGTCATTAAAAAATTTGCAAAAATTACCCCTTAATAGTGGTTAAATAGTTAGGGCAAATCTTTAATGAGCCTTTAACAAACAATGAAAGCACCAAATCCTAAAACAGATAACAAAGCCTGTGAAAAACTTCACCAAAAATAGTAGTAGTCTTTCGAAATTTATTACTAAATATCTAACAGTCAAAATCTGATTTCCACTGTTCAGAATGTATATTAGGATGTTTACTACCTCCAGTGAAAATTTCAGGCTGATCAAACAATGTTTCGACCTTCGATCATGCATTTAATCACGTCTATTTTGTGCAGAATCTTACTGAAAAAATTCCTGCAGAAATTCTGCCCACTTTTGTCACACAAAATTACAAAAATTACCCCTTAATAGTGGTTAAATAGTTAGGGCAAATCTTTAATGAGCCTTAAGAAATTACCTATTAGTCTTAGACTTTTTCCACATAAGTTGGGAACATAAAAAACCCAACAAATCTCGCACCCCCCCCCCCTCCTCGACTATGTGGAGGAGCTTGCCATCCCAATAAGTGAACAACATATTTCAAACTTCCATCTTGGCAGTGAGTTGTCAACATATCAGCACCATTATTATCTGTATGTACCTTCTCAAGTTTAATCAACTTCTTATCCAACACATCACATATCCAATGATATCTCAAATCAATATGTTTAGAATTGGAATGAAAAGTCGGATGTTTTCCAAGATGAATCATACTTTGACTGTCATAAAGCAACATATACCTCTCTTGAGAGTAGTAAAGTTCCCTTAGTGTAACACCTCATTCCCAACTGACATATGCACGTGTGTCTATCAGATACACGTGTACATGCTTGTCAGAAATGACATGTTAACTAACTCACCTTCACTGTACATAACATGGTATTATACATTAAATCATCAATCACAGATTTTTAAAACCCATAATGTTATCACACTATATCAAACCATGACTTACATTGTTTCATACAACACAATACCATCACAGGTTTATAACATCATCCTATGAGCTTAAATAACTCAGTACACACTAAATACAACAAACATGAAAATCTCAGCTGACCGACCTCTGAGCCAAATCTGACAGTGATAGTTGCACAAAATATGCGTCTAAAAAGTCTTAGAAGCTAGGTCGTCTCACTCTCGAACCTGAAAATCAACGATACAATTTTGATGAGTTTTGCGAACTCAGCAGAGTAACCATCCTCGATGGTTCACTCATGTCATAAAACAAGATCAATC
>JANIIA010000190.1:54752863-54769115 GCA_027478495.1 Erythroxylum alaternifolium | reverse complement strand
CCACCCTCGCGGGGCACGAATTCGGGTATCACTGTCGATATCGGGTTCGGGTTCAGCGGGAGTGGGGTGTTACACCATCAAAGTCCTGTTCATCCTCTCAGTTAAGTCATTTAACTGCGGTGTCTTATGAGCGGTAGTCTGATGTCAAATACTATGCTCTTTGCAATAAAAGTCAAATGGCCAATGTATTCTCCACCATTATTTGCTCGAATACATTTCAACTTCTTCCCAGTTTGTCTTTCAACTAATGCATGAAATTGCTTGAAAACATCTAGCTCTTGATATTTAGAATTCAAGGTGTATATCTAAGTCTTCCTAGAATGGTCATCAATGAAAGTCATAAAGTATTGAGCACCACCTATTGACTTTAACATTGGCCCATATAGATTTGAGTGAACCAAATCCAACACATTTTTCATTTTTCTGCTAGAAAATCAGTACATTTCTTTAAATGCACCTAGTCAACTCCAAATAATGCATTCTTTTTCACCAACTAAGTCAATCCTTTTTCACTCATATGACCAAGTCTCCTATGCCACAATTCAATTGCACCATCTTTCTCCACTAGATTCACAACATCATTGGAGAGCTTTGCCTGCATCATGCACAACTTGGAGAACTTCTTACCTTTGGCAATTACCATCTTTAGTAACTTTCCATTTGCCATCTTTGAAAGTGCTGAAAAAACCTTCATCATCAAGTATGCCAACAAAGATCATATTTAGGCGAAAATCAGGAGCATGTCTGACATCTTTTGGAGGCAATCTTATGTCATTTTCTATCTCCAAGTAAAAATCACCTTTTTTGGTGATTCTAGCCAAATCGCTATTTCTTATTTTAACGATACCAAAATCTCCTTGTGTATATGATGAGAAAAGTTCTTTATATGATGTGGTGTGAATAGTGATACCAGTGTCACCTTTCCAGTTGAACTCACAAGATACATTATTCACATCATTATCATATAAGACGTAGTGAAAGTCATCAATGGTGGTAGCCATCGATGCATGTTCATCATCACTACTATCATCTTTCTTAACTTATTTCCCTTTGTTTTATCCTTTTTTGAATTTCCGACATAACCTTTTGATATGACCCTTCTTCTTACAGTGATGTTACTCAACATTTGCATATTTATTTGATCTTCCTCTACTCTGATCTCCAGAATTTGGACCTCTAGATTTGCTCCTCCCCCTAAAATTTGTGACCAAAACTTTTAACTGTGTTGAAAAGGTCGAACTCTGTGATCTCCGGCTCATCTCTTCATTCAGAATTTTACTTTTTACAGATTCCATATTAACAACACCGTCAATTGCAAAATTGGTAATTGAAATCTTCAAAATCTCTCAAGACTTTAGCAAGGAGGTAAGTAGGAAAAGGGCAAGCACTTCATCATCGAACTTTATGCTCATTCCTAATAATTGATTCACGATCCCTTGGAATTCATTCAAGTGATCTACCATAGAGGTACCTTCTAGATATTTTATTTGCACTAATTTTGTCAAGTGAAATACTTTATTGTTACTGATATTTTAGATATACAACTCCTGGAGCTTCTTCCACAACTTTCATACGTGAGTTTCATTACAGATAGAGCTATACACATTATCTTCAACAAATTGGTGAATAAAACTACATACCTGCTCATGTTCAAACACCCACTCGTTGTCCAATTTATTTTCGGGTTTTATTATGGTAAACAATAGTAAATGCATTTTTGTGACGAACAAAAAATCATTCATCTTGTTCTTCCATATGTGGTAGTTGGAGCAATTTAGGGTAATCATTTTGTTTATTTTTTCCTCTATCTTTGATGAGAAATCCTTTGACAAAGATCTGAACTTGACTTTGATACCATTTGTTAGGAAAAATTATGAATTATATCCCACAAGTAAAATAAGCAAGAAAATAATACACAAAATTTTCACGTGATTCACTCTTTAAATTGGGCTACATACACGGGCTAAACTCTAAATAAATCTTCCATTAATGAAAATAGCAGGTATAGAGAGTGAAAAATGACACAACAAAATAGTGACACTCAAACACAAGGTGTTTTTTAAATTTACTATCCTTAAGATAATATCCTCACTATTTTTTCACTCACACTTTTGATGTGAACAAGAGCACAGATCGCCATGGAATTGGCATAAATTAACTTCCAATGATTTTTAGACAACCTTTCATCGAATCACCTCCGTGCTCATGTCACCTTTTTAGGAAAACATTTCCTAAAAATACCCAAAAACACTTTCTCGCAATTTTTGGAACATACAAATAGCTCCTTTAAACTCTCTCTTAAAACTCACCACATATGTGACATATATAATGCTTATATCTAAGAAAGAGGGAGGAAGGGTCTACTTATAGACCCTCCACTACCACAGCAATAGCTTGCATTATGTAAGCTGCAGCTGTCCACTGTCACAGCTTCCATTAAGCAAGTTGTCCACTAGCTTACTAATGCAAGTTGTCCACAACTTGCATTATGTAAGGTGTGTACAGCTTGCCAATGCAAGCTTTTTTTAAATAATGTTCTAGAAATGGTGGTACCGATTCCTTTAAAAAAAATTAGAGATAAAGACACAGACAAAAGAGTTGATGTGATAGATTTTTTATTATAGAAGATATAGTATTTAAGATGGTCATGTTCAGATGTTAAAGAAACAGAAGGATTAATGGTCTAGGTCATTAACCTAAACAAACAACCTCATTTAGTAATGGGGTTTTGGTGGATTTCAAATTCTTGAAGGATTCTAGGACTTATTAGAATTATAGCTAAGTTAGTTTAAGTTTGGTAAGAAGCTATTTGATTATAATTGAATAAGGAAGAGTTCACAGTTAACCGTACTATATAAAACTAGTTTATATATAGAAGAAATATATAATCTTTAAGTGAGTTTTTGATTGCTATAAGGAATTAACCACTCTTGGCTCCCCAAGATGTAAGTAAACACAATTGATTGAACCTAATTAAAAATTTTCTTATGTTCTTTTTCTTTTATTATAATTTATTTTTACCATTTGTTCCTAAAAAGTAGCATACCAGCATAATTGAGGCAATAATGACTTCAGTTGCAGAATTTGAAGTAAGGAAGTTCAATAGGATTGGGACTTTGAACTATGGTCACAAAGAGTGAAGGACTTGTTAATGTAGCAAGGCTTATTAAAATGGATGTAAAAGAATAAACTAAAAGATATAAATGAGTTTGATTAGGGGAGTTACAAGCATAAGAAGCTATAATCATTCCATTATGTTTGGCAGACAAGGTTATGTACTACATAAATTGCATTTCCTATAGAGACATGGAAGAAGGTGGAGATTTGTGCGTGTCAAAGTCTCTCACAAATAAATTGTATTTGAAACAAAAATTAT
Organism: Erythroxylum alaternifolium; assembly: GCA_027478495.1. Classification (NCBI taxonomy): domain Eukaryota; kingdom Viridiplantae; phylum Streptophyta; class Magnoliopsida; order Malpighiales; family Erythroxylaceae; genus Erythroxylum; species Erythroxylum alaternifolium. The sequence continues at coordinate 54,765,739 of JANIIA010000190.1, read as the reverse complement.
ACAGGCTGAAGATATAAGAGGGAATAGATCTGGACTAACATATCAATGTATTTAAATAAATAGTTAGTGATCTAATAAAGCTTAAAGTTACTATTGTAGATGAGGATCAAGGAATGATTTTGCTATGTTCTTTATCTTTTTCTTATGGACATCTAATGATCACGTTCATATTGGGTAAGGAGATAGTTGGTGTAGAGAATATTGTTGCTATGTTATTGGCGTAAAGCTAATAGAGATTCAACACTAGTGAAAGATTTCGAGTTAGAGGGTTGTATATGAGGGAAAACCAAAATCGTGGATGGAAATAAAGTAAGGATGACTAGTCTAAGTGGAGTTTTATATCTAAATCCAATAGTATAACAACAATCCATTGCTATAAGTATAAGCAAACTATATATATATCAAGAGGGGTTGTTTGAATGAAGAGTAGAGGGGGAAAAATTTAATGATTTGTTAAGGTCTACTAATATAGTCCATAGTAGGGATTCAAATTATAGCAATAGATACATGCCCTACATTTTAGTCAATTAACTTTAGGATTCATAGATTTTGGATACTACATGTTGACACCATATGACATCAAACAAGGATTAGTTTATGTTATATATGTCAAGCAACTTTAGGATTGTCTAATTGGGGAAGGATAAAGTGTGAAAAATAGTCAAAATATGACATATCATGATTAAGATGTTGAATATCATTGTTAGGATGTTAGTAGTGTCCAACATATATCAAAACTAAGGAAGAACATGATGTCTTTAGGTACCTTACATGTCAATAGCTTCGCATATAAATTGATGGAGACAATATTAAGGTGGAAAAGACTACAATAGCATATACGACTAGATCATCGCTGTGAGTAAAGGATAAAGGAACTTCATAATGGGAGCTTATGGAAGGATGCCAAATATTGAAAGATAGATTTCTACAAGTTTCAAATGCTTGATAAAAATTTTAGTGCAACGTTGTTAAGGGAGTAATATATGATTAAGCAATTATATGAAAAGGACGTATCAAGGTCAAGAGTGAGTAATAGTGGTTCTAAGGTGGTACAAGTAGAAGTAGAATAGTTTGAAACAGATACTAAAGCGGCTTAAAATTCTAGTTCGAGAAATGTAACAATGTCAAAAAGAGAGTATCAATATAGAATATTCACATATAAAGCGAGATGGGCCATCAAACAGCCAAAAAGATATGGTTATGAAGACTTCATTACATGTACTCTTTCCCGCAATGATAAAGATCCAATTACCTTTCAGGGGACCATGAACAGTCAAGACAAATATAGATAAACGGGTGTTATGGTAAAAGATACGAGATTTCACAAGGTCAAAGAATTGGGTACAAATGAACAGATCTTATTGAAAAAGGTTCATATTTTGAAGAATGCAGCTAACATATCGATAAAGTTGGTTACTATAAAAAGTTTAAGATTGCTTGGACTTGATTAATGTTTCGAGGTGCTAGACATGTTTACAACCAATCTATAAAGAGTATATTCTTTAAGGTGGAGATTATTGTGTATGACTCATATACATTGATGTGCAATCTTGAAGTTGTTTTTCAAGTGTGTTAGATGAACATATTATATTTGTTAAAGTAGAGATTATTATGTATGCTGCATTTCTATGGGTGACAATCTTGAAGTGTTTCAAAAAGAACACATATTTTTTTGAAGTCATTAGGTGAACAAGTTCCTCAATATAGACGTGTCCCAAGGCATGTTCCTTTATAGAAATTAGAGGCAAAGATACGACTTTAAGACACAGACCTGTTGGTGTGATCTTTTATAAAAGACGCGGTTTAGGACATAGTTGTATCACAAATCGTATTTTAGTGTGCAGAGAAGCATAAGAATTCACAATCGAAAACACCAATGTGGCTGAGCCCGTGTCTATATTGTGAAGAAAAAAAGTACGATTCACAGTAGTTTTTGAGTGTGCAGAGAAGCATAAGAATTCACAATCTAAAACACCAATGTGGCTGAGCCCATGTCTATATTATGAAGAAAAAAAGTACGATTCACAGTAGTTTTTGAGCCATAAACATAGAAAAAATCATTGGCATATCCAATTATCTATTAAGAGATGTTTCAGACATGATTATGTCTGTGACAGATGCCTTATCAGGAAATACACTTGGCTAGATTTCGACTCTAAAAGGATTCTAAAACTTATTATGATTATTGTTAAACTAGGTTCAATTTGATAAGGAATTACTTAAGTAGAACTATATCAACTACAATTTATGGGTAATCATACTTGTGTAAACCTAGTCTATATATAAAGAGAGAAAAATACATAATTTTCAAGTAAATTATTGATTAATATAGTGAAATCGGTTTCGTCTTTCAGTTATGTAAGCACACCAAATTAATTGAACTTATTTAAATTTTTCTTATTTTTTCTTTTATTATCTCTATTGTTACTATCTATTTTCTCAACAATATATTGCTGCTAGTGCAATTTTTTGTTTAACTATTTGTTTATTTGTCAATTGCTCATTTAAAATTACTTTCCTAAAACATAAATGCTAATCTATGAAATATTGAACCTAATATCCTTTAATAGTCTAATTTAAGAAAAATAAATTTTAATTTAGTGAAAAGGATATCAACTTAGTGATAATAATGTTTTAAGTAAAATTTTTAACTTATATCTACATTTATATGCGATGTGTGATCTAGTTCTTTGGTTATAAAATCATCTTACTTAGAAAGCAAGGCAAACAAACCTGTGAATGTGACTTTGGCATGTCAGGCACAGGAGAAATTTCGTATTTCACATCATCAGTAGGAAATCAGAAATGTAGCATTCTTATTGCTGATGGACCCTCTTGCCTGCATGGACGATCCTTCCTTCCTCCTTGTTGTTTCTGTCTTCTACTCCATTAATAACAATAATTGTAATCACATGTCTGAAACTTTTGATCAGAAAGTTGGTGGCTTTTACCTTTTTATCTTTTTATCTTTTCTTGAGCTAGAAACTTGAAACTTGAAAGGACTCGAATCTGCTTCTCCCTTTTAAAAAGGGCTTTCAGCATTTATATTTTACTTTAGTAGCGTGGACTACGGACGGAAAGGGAAGTTATACACAAACAAGCAATCCTCAGAACTCGAACAGGGCAATGCACTGATAAGAATTTGTTCATTGAAATCTGAAACGTTTAAGTGTTGTGTTCTATATACACTCCAGATTTCTTATGTATTTTGTCTACGACTGAAGAAACTGTAAATCGAAATTAGTTTTGTTGTTTCTGATGTTTTTGAGGTAAAAAGAGTGACAGAACTTGAAATTGACTGTCACTTACTGCAATTCCTACTGGAAAATTGACAAAGAACGAAGAAAAGAAGCATGAAACTTTGGCTTCAACTCAGAAAAATCCTCTTCTGCAGTAACATTTAACAGAAATGAAGATGAAGAAAATGAACCGATGACAAACATATCACCGTTATTGGAAACTTTAAGAACAAACTTGCTTAAGGATTGCCTTGTACTTGTATTGCCTTGTACTTGTATTGTAAGGCTACATATTCTCACAGAAATACAATCAGTAAGATACTAACACCTTTCTCAACAAGGGTTTGCAGATTAAAAAATTTCTATTTGTTTCTTTTTAAGTGACTTGTTAGATGGCTTTCAAGCCTGGCATTTGCCCCTGACAATGGCATCAATCACTTCACTCTGTGCCAGTTGAGATTTGCTCCTTTTGATGACATTGTAACATCTCTTCACCATTTCCTGCAATTACCCAGTTTCATCATTTCCCTGGTAACTATCTTTCATATTCCAAATTGAAAATCTGACTATAGAGAGAAACATCCCCTGTAAGTTGGGGTAAGAAAGGTTCAAAAGGCTCCAAACAAAAGGAAAGGTGTTTCAGAAAGTCCAAAGTAGCTGATATTTTAATTCAACCAGAATCAATACGGATAGGATCTAATGGCACCAAAATCTACCTTCCAAAATTGATTTCTCAAGTTTCCTTTTTGACAAAAACTACAAAATCCGTACGGAAAATGACAGTACTCATTTCAAGAAATTGGTGCCAAATCACTGTCATGGTTGTCCACATTTGGTTCAAAGGGAAATAACATGCACAAGAAAGCTTCATACTCTCAGAAAATTCTAACAAGAACAAGGAGGCCTAATTTGTGGAAGCGTTTAGCAGTAGAGTTTATGTAGTTTTTCTAGATTCCTGAGGCGTGGGTTTATAGCGATTACAGATTTATAGTACTTACTTTGTTCACCCTGCTGTCAAAACACCAGAAATTGGGGTCATCAATTGCTCGATTGGTCACCCATGTCACTACTGCAGCTGCTACTGTTGATGGAGCATATTCCAAGAAATTGGTAACTGATCAAAAACCTTGTATCAATCTTAAGTGTTGGACACCCAGAAAAGAGAAACATAATGGCATAGAAATTACCACTGGATATGCTGATAATGAGATGAGATGATCGGGTAAAAACATGATCGAAGGTGTAGCAGTCGGGACCAAGATATGGAAGTTTGGCAATGAAATGATGCAGAAAATTGAATGGGGTTATGATGTGTAATCGCCAGTTCAGGCTGCTCATGATCAGAAGTTCCATTCTTTGTATTGTACTCGGGGTAAACAGGAATTTAGGTTCTAGTATTTGCAAGTCTAGCAGAAGTGGAACTCTCCTTTCCTCCATTTTTGTTGCTAGAGAAAGGCATGCTACTGCTAGAAGCTGCAGGATCCATCCCTTTTCTTGCTGGATAGAACATTAGCGAGCAAATCAGTGACATTAAACCATAATGCTGTTTTATCAATGTATATTAAATGGTATTGCCTGCAATTATCAGTAAGATTAGTTACTGGATAAATTTTCAAAAAAAAGATTAGTAACTGGATATGAAGACATTTTCATCGATGACTATATTGGCAGGTACGGGGTATCCACTTGCAGGTTGCTATGCAAACCATTCTGTTTTATATCTACAAAATCCAGATTCACCTGGAGTTTATGACCATAGATCATTGATGAATAGAGAATATATGTTACCGGTAAAGTTTGAGACAAGAGAAAGCGATCCAAATAGTTAACTGAAAGATATGCTGTTTCAGGCCTAAACTGGTAGTAAGCATGCACCTGCAGTTTTGAGGATACTCGAGTTAGAAGAACAATTAAAATACTTTTAAGAATATAGATGTACAAGTGCGGTAGCAACCTTCAACATCCAAGTCACTGCATCTTGACGAGCAATGGCGGTACCTGGAATCTCAAGAATGTGAGTCTCCAATTTGGGTTCGATCATTTGATCTTGCTCAGAGTTAAAGATTGAATCAATATGGTTATCATCATCAATGAGAAAGTCTGAAGAATAATGGCTATGGTTTTCACTAATGTCAGTATCTGAGCAGATGGAATCAATCGTTATTTCATTGCAATGCAAGTGAAGAAGAGCAGAACAGTCCGTTGAGTCAGACATTCTAGTTGATACTTCTTCAGTGGATACAAGAATTTGGTTTTTATTGGGATATATTTGACTGTATCTTGATGTTGACAAGCGAGAACAAAAATTAATAAATTTGTAATGAAACTTCCTGGAACCAGTAATGCGGAGCGTCAGTCCCAGGATGTCTGAACAACTTCTTGTTTCTTCTGATCTGTCCTGTAGCAAACATGAGCTGTGTACCTTCGTGCAAAGACCATAATGCAATTCCTGAGTTGTCTGATTCAACTATTCTACCTATCTCAGCCTGATCATATTTTTAATTCTTTCACTGAAATAAACTGAGCCTAGAAATAAAGGAAATTTTCCCGGAGAAGAAACCATGGGAGCATCACATTTCCATCTTATGCTAAACATACCTGGGCTGGGAAGGACATGAGAAGTGTAGATATTGGTGAATGTCTTCTTTAGAAGTAGGCATGTCAGAGATGCTGTATGTTGTATAGTTTTGTCTAATGCTCATCTAATCATTGTTGTCTCTTCTGAAGCTTGTTAGACAGAGGAATACTCGAAAAATTGTCTGTGGGTTCCTTCTAAAAAAAAAAAAAGTAAGTTCAGAATTATTATCACACAGAATTATTAACCATTCCATGTAATGAAGCTAGAGCTATCTTGTAACTGTTTTTGTGCTGAGTTCAGTGTTTGAATGTGTCAATTAGCAGCTTTCATTGCATCTAAAAGCGTTTGGGTTAGCTGTTGCAATTAAACGGCAAAGGGCAAATATGGGAGAGGTGACATTAACCGTACGCAATCTTCTTTTTATATTTTTTTTAAAAAAAGTTTTTGTTATTCAAATTCGTAACCTTTTGATTATAAAAGATTAACATTACACTGCCTTAAAAAGTTAAGAGGTAATCTATTGACATTCCGCTTAATAAAATGAAAATTAATTAGCAAAAAATTATACAATCAGAACTTGTTAGGAAGGAGAAAATGAAAAGTACGTGTCAAAATTTTGGGATCAGATCTCCTGTATTGATGATAGTGTTTTTATTATGTTTCATTAAATCTCATCCACACATTTACGTGGATTCCATATAAATATATAGATAAGATTTAATAGAATAAAGTTGAAACAAAATAACTGGAACTAAAGATTTGATTTGCAAAATTTCAAGATAAAAAGAGCATATGTAATTCATATCAGATCATCTGTTCTATTTACTCTGTTCTAACCTTGTTTCATACATTTATATAAAATCCACGTAAATGTGTGAATGAGATTTAATAGAATATGATAAGAACAAGATAACTGGTACAAAAATCTGATCCTATCAGTAGCCCCTCAGAAGGTGTTTGGAGGCTCCTTGGAACACCTCCATGCCTGAAATTCTTAACTTTGAAATGTTCTTGAGATTTCTTAAAAAAGTTAAGTGTTATTAATTTAATCTGAATATATTATTTGTTCTATTCCATTTTCTTTATAATACGTATAGTTGAATTTTATTTAATATATATCTGAAAGTACTGATAACTTTAAACAATCAACTCTAAATAACACTTAATTAGGGATGACAATTAATCAAATTAAATTCAACTTAAAAATATAGTTTAAATTCAATTTAAAATTAAAATGAGTTGATTCCATTCAAGTTGAGTCCTTCAACTCGATTATAGACACTTGATTTTAGAGTTGGCTCGAATCATTATACTTGACACTGGCACGTATGAATGCAATTTACATGTTGAGCTTGAAATGTGCAACTAATTTCTTAGTGGGCTGGATCAAAAAGACACTGGATCCAATTAAAGATCCTTGTATATGAAAAATACGAGCGCCGCCGCGAGTCCTATTGTATATGCAGTAGTCAACAACAAATCAGTTACATTCACGCCCAAAATTATAACAATTATAGTGCATAAGTACCAAAAAAATAAAAGGTAGGATCAGTCTATGAGAAAGAGCTGTAATGTTTTGGTGGAGTTCCTTACCAAATTGGAGAGATTGAAAGTGAGGTTCGGTTAAAAACCTCTCTCCTACCACTCAACCTATGAGAAGTCATTGGTCAACTGATCATTATCGGAAGTTACCCAATACAGAGACTGTAATACAATTTCGGTGGTCCGCAGCCTCTGATCTTCCTTCCTTCTAGTGGAGAGACACCAAATCTTTGAAAGTGAAAACAGAAATGGAGGTTTATCCTAGCGTGATAGGTGGCATCTGTATCTCCCTTCTTTAAATGCCAACATGTCCCTATAGTTTTACCATTAACAAAAGTAAGGAAACACATCCCCAAAAGTGGCCATCCCATCAACTTTAATAGAAGAGGGTAAGGTTTATGATCATAATATATTATAAATTAAAAGCTAGCTGCCACACTTCTATTCTTTACTTTTGGTATACAATCCAATTTGTAGGCTTGGATATATATTCTGTTTTGATAAATTTGTGATGGAAGTATGGAACACATCATCAAAACGGGTATGTTGTTGAGCTCCTCTCTCTACAATTGTGATTGAACTCTTTAATTTATGAAAATATGGAGTAGCCTAAATTGTAAAAATGAGATTGTAGAAGAGCAACACAAGCGTCGTGCTGCTAGATAAAGTAGTGAAGTGTTGTACTTTAGACAGCGAAAGTCCAAAAGTCGAAAGAATCACTAGCTTACGCTTTGACCTGAGTAGCATGGGGCACGTGAAATTTTATGTGAATCAGCAAGGACCACCTTACAAGGTTAAATACTCCTATATAATCAATATCGAAGTATTCAATTCAGTATTAATAGATAATAGGGTATAAGAAACGAAATTGTCTTATATAAATCAATATCAGAATAATTTATTAACTAAAAACTTAAAATTCCCAAATATAGATTTTCCATTATAAAAAATTAATTGATGGTCTTAAAGATTGACTAATTTGAATACCAATTTACAACAAAGATAAAGACAAGTCAGGCTGGATGCCTTTTAGTGATCATCGACCCTGAGTCAAGAATTAAGGACCGTAATTAAGGGTTGGTTTAAGCCATAAAAATGATCACCAACTCGCCAACTCTTACTAACATTGACTTTGATATGTGTACTAAAGGCCAACACAACCCTACTCTTCGGTTTTGCAGATCCAAAGCGTAGGAACCAAAACTCAAGAGCGCCCAGACAAAAACAAACAATAGTGTCCTACGTGCACCGGTTAGCATATACACTTCCGTAGGATGCTCATTATATAGCACCCATCCTCCTATATCTTCATCATTTCTCTTATCAGACACCCTTTCCTTTCTAAATCTGATAAAGCTTTCAATTTTTTTTACTTTTTTAATCAGTCCGTTCACTTCCGCCTGGTCATAATTAGCGGATTTCTAAGAGCTTTTTCCTTCTCGGGATTTTTTTTCCTTTCCTTCTTTTTTGTTTCTCTCGATTCTCGGTGCAATTGACTGTCAGATTCTTGGCGTAGACATACGTAAACTAGCGTCAGCCTATTAAATCCTACGCGGTAGCTTTGGTCATTGTATCGTACTCGCTATTCAAAGACCAACACAGACATACATATAAGTAACTATATAGTCATTACGTCGGAAGTTTTGGATTAGTTAAGACCTTGAAGACTTTTGTTTCCGGTCCGCGGATTTGTGTCCGAGATGGGAAATTGTCAAGCCGCGGAGGCAGCGACTGTGGTGATTCAACATCCGGGAAACAAGATCGAGAGGATTTACTGGTCAGTGAGTGCGCATGAGATCATGAACTCGAATCCAGGCCATTACGTGGCACTAGTGGTGACATCACCAACTATGAGAACAGAGAATGGCATGCCATTGAAACAGCTCAAGCTTCTCCGACCTGACGATACTTTGCTCATCGGTCAGTTTTATCGATTAGTCAGTTTTGAAGGTATGCATCATATTTTCGAGCAACTTACTAATGTTAGATTGGTTCAGGACTCCGAAAATTTGCAACTTTCCATGTGTTTGTTAAGAGCAAGTCTTGTTCTTGTTTCAGATGTTCTGAAAGAGTTTAATGAGAAGAAGTGTGCTAAGTTAGGAAAGATCTTGAAGAACAGCGAAGGGCATGGAACGGAAATGAAGAGGAAGGACTCGGTCAGGCCAGACTCGAGCCCGGTTGATAAACCTGAGAACCAAAACTCAATTGAGGTAACAACAAGAACTCCAACTAATTGTGCTGATCAATGGACATGACCCAAGTTTGTTGGTTCAAGTGTGGTAATTATGCACATAGTGGTGATGATAGTGGAGAAGGGCATAAGGTTATGATCCCTTTTCTATACTGAACATAGAGAAACAGAGTATCTATCTCTTTTCTTTTTTTTTCCACTTCAGTTCATAAATTGGAAAAAGCATCTTTTGAAGTTCCAGAGAGAAGCAGAAGAGGAAAAAATGAGGGTTAGTAAATCAAAATTTTATTCTCCTTGGTTGGTAAATTGTCAATTCTGAATGAGAAAAGCCTGGAACTATGTTTTAGACAACGGATCTCAAGGCAGGTCATTTTCCATAAAGTTGGTATTTTTTTGTTGGAAGAAAGGTTTTTGAGCAACTCCGTAAATCTGACACGCAACTAAAGTCTTGACATGATGGAAGATGCCCTGTGTACAGAATACTTCAATTTGATCAAATTTACTCGTACTTGTAACTTTTGGTCTTAAAATTAGCCTTTTATTAAGGCATTAGAATCGGACTCTGATCAACTATGGAGAAAAAGTTTAAACCTTTACTTGTGACTTGATGTCGAGCATGTGAATTCGGTTCAGTTTGATCAGCTTGTCTCAAATATTCATCATCTCTCTCTGTCTTTATCGTATGTACAATGAACGAGTGTTGGATGGTCAACAATGTGATAAAATGCATATCATTGTTTTGCGTAAAAACTTCAGTTTACAAAAAGAAAAGGAAACCTCTGTTTTTAGAATTCATACCTTTATAGATATATAGGAAAAGAGAGTTTTGTTGAAGCCGAAAACACATGTCTAGAAAAAGAAAAACACTTATCTTTGCATAGTTACAATTTGAACTTGGCAAGATGAAATGTTATATTATGTAAATTCTAATACTTGGATTCTTACAACGTATGTTTATATATATCGAAATGCGCTCATGGATATAAGAAAAGAACAAAAAGAGTCAGGTGGATTTGGTTTGGAATTGGATTGTATAGTCTTGATGCTATCTCGAATCCACCAACATTAATCAATCCGATTCCTGGAAATTAACATAGGAAAAGCAGCAAGAAAGAAGCGGAGATTAGTACGGCATTTATAAATAAGTCTGAATGTCACTGTTTATATATATTTTCAGGAAGAGCGGGAGTTTCTTGGAGTAGGAGGCAATGGTGGCATTAGGAGCAGAGGAGTGGGGAGGCATTACATTGGTGGTGGAGGCCAATGGAAGCCAGCCTTACAGAGCATTTCAGAGACTGGAACCTGAAATTAGATCACTCTCCACTTTCTACTGTGTGCTTATTCTAGAGTCTCGACATGTAAGAAGAAACAAGGGACTTGTCTTTTACTATCATTGCCTATCCTTTCACTCTTCTCAATGCAATTTAAGTTGGAATGAAGTTTAAAGGGATGATTCTCATTTTATTAAATTTCTTTCACACATTTATACGAACTTTATATAAATATATGAATGAAATTTAATGGAGCAAAATTGGAACAAAATAATCGAAACAGAGGATTTAATATAGAGTTCAAATTCACCTGATGTTAATAGTTTAAACAAGTTGGGGATTAGTTAAGGATTTGATTTTTTTAATAAATTAATACAAATATATTAGTCAACTGGGTCAAATTAATTTGAAATTAAAAAGTTATGTCAAATTTAAATATAAATATTTAAGATCGAACCCATTTAAAAATATTACTTCTAGAATATTTAATTATCTTATTATTGACTCATTAAAAAAGTTGTACTTCTCAACTTTTGAAGCCTTAGAAGAGCAACAATGCAGCATTTAGTGCACAAATAACTAATAACGAATAATAATTCAGATTCTCTATACAAAATAACCCTATTCAACCTTATTCAATGTCCAAAATGATGGTTTTGGGCATTGGACAAGATTAGACATTTTTTTAATTCATATTCAATACTCAAAACGATGTAATTTTAAGCATAAGATAGGATTGGACAAGGTTATTTGAAACTGAGGATCCAAACTAAACAAATAAACCACCAACGTAGTTCATTCCATTCAATCTTTGGCTAGTTTTTTGTGTCGAAATGTAGAAGAATCCATGTTAATGGTATTTTTGGATCATTTTATGCATAAATAAACGTTGAATCCCTTAATGAGCTAATCTAATATATGGACTTTTGTTGAATCTAATGCACAAACATATTATATATTTTAAATCTCTCTTTCTCTTAATTTTAAAATCCAAAACACAATTAAAATGATATATTTTATTAATGTTTTAAAAATTGAGATTTAAGGTTTAAATATTTAATTAATATCAGACTATCATAAAATTAATTAAAGATTGAATAAAATTAAAGAATTTGAAATATGATTGAAAAAAAAACTATCTATATCTATTGAAGAAATTAAAGTTTAATAAAAAATAAAATTATTAAATAAAGTTAATTAGATTATTTTATTTTATAAAAAATTATGATTAATGAATAAATCGATCGATCCTTAACAACAAAAGTTATTAAAGTTGAAGACTGATGATCAGTTTAAAGTTTTTACAATTAAACGAACATAATTAATTGGATTTTTAATCCTCATATTAAAATGATATATTTTACATCTCCCTTTTAATTTGAAAATTCAAGCACAGTTAAAGTGATTAATGTCAGATTTTATTAATTAGTTCAAATTTAATTACTCCTAGATTAAAAAAAAAAAGATGAGGCTACTGCTGGGTCATAAATTTGATAAATGACGTAACCACTGAAGTCATTTATTCATGATTCTAACTAAGTGGCGTTTAAATGAACTTTGTCCTTTCGAAGTGTCCACTGCGCCCGCAATGAGAAGCATATTATTTGCCTCTCATTATACATGATTTTGTCTTTACATTGCACAAAATGATTACAAGTTTTGACTTTGATGTGATTCGATATTCCATTTTGTTTTGTGCGGCTCATCCTATATATCAAATTTTCTGTTCTTAACATGATGTTTTTATCAACGGTATAAATGCCGTACTGTACCGACTGATACCGATCAGAACATACCATTCTGACCACCGGTCGGTACGGTGCTAATAGCTATTAGTATCGGTGGTAGATATCGGTTGGTACCGGTAGTTTTCGGTCTGTACCGGTCGGTATCGGTAGTACCGAAAAATACCGGCCGGTACCGGAAAATTTTAAAACGTCATGGACCTGTTTGCAATTTTAAAAAAATTTTAACTTTTAACTCCCCCACCCCGACTCTTCTTCTGTTCTTCCGTCATCTCTGCCTCCCTGCATCTCTCTTCTTCTCGCTCTGTGT
>JANIIA010000190.1:54742489-54752560 GCA_027478495.1 Erythroxylum alaternifolium | reverse complement strand
GAAACGGTACCCGGTATTTACCGGTACCGGTACAGTACCGTTTCAGAACTCAATCCGGTACCAAGTCATTCATACGGTATTCGCAACATTGATTTCTATTATGTTTTATTATTTTTTGTTCTGATCATAATATTTTTATTATATTCTATTAAATTTTATCTATACGCTTATTTGAACTTATGGATAAGATTTAATAGAACACAATTAAAACAAAAGATTTAACGTGCTCCAAATTATTATACACGACCTTGTCATTTCATGTCTCATAAACCGGTAATGCAAACACAATTTTTCTTTAATGCATTTCTTTTTCATAAATTGATAATCCACCATTTTGCAATTTATCATATTATCTTTGATTGGTAGCCTAACTCAAAATTGTACGGCAAGAACTTGATCAAACTCAAGTTAGGTTAAATTCAATTAAATATTTTTTGTAAATTAAAATTGATAATATTTTTTATTAAAATTTATTAAACTCAATTTAAAATTCAATTAATTCAGACTTTAAGTTAAATTAACTTGAGCTAAACAAACCTTATCATTCATACTTAAAAGGAAGACCATTCATCAAATATAAAAAATTTAATCAACTTACTTTTACTAATTAGTCCCATTTCTACCCACAAAAGTAGTTTAAAAATAAACATAAACTATTTTTAGAGAATCAATTACGCAATTTAATTTGGTAACAAATCTCTTCCATTGATAAGAGATAATGCCTTAGAAACACCATCCTCATGTTCCCCTTATACTAAAAAAATGGAAAATAAATATATTATCTAAAATATTATATAATTTGATTTTTTCTCAAATTAAAAGAAGGACATAAAAGAAATTTCACGTGTGTGTTAGAGCCCATAAACCAAAATTGGGCCTAAAACGACCTTCGTGAAAATGACAAAAAGGCCTGAGCTTGGTTCAAAGCCCAACAAGTATAATAGCTAAATAATGCTAATTTGTTAAAAGTAACGTCGTTTTGTCATTTAGAAAAAAAGTAATAATTCACTGAGTCGGTTTTAATTGGGTATAGAGAGCAAGGGCCCAAATACAGTTTTAGATGTGAAATAGCCAAAAATGCCCTCCCCAAAATTCCCTTTTTTCAATCGGAGCCTTCTCTCTCTCCCCCGTCTATCCAGGAACAATGGATCCTCCAAGACCCTATCGGAGCTCCGGCTATATTTTTCGGATTCTCTTGGTTGCATTTCCTGTTTTCTTCTCTTTTATCTCTGCTCATGAAGTTTCTTTAGGTGGGGTTCTCTTGATTATGCTATTTTATTTTGTGATGACTAAGATATTCCGTATCTAGGGTTTCAAGCTTCCAACTTTGGTTGTAGATATCATTATTTGTTGAAATTGGGATATGGGTATTGTTTCTTGTGGAAAAATACTACTTTTTTGAATTGAAGTTTGTGATGTATACATGTTCTTGGGTTTTGTAGTTGTTGGTGAGTCTAATAAACTGCAGCTGTCTCCTAGCTTGCAAGTATTGAACTCTCCAGGCACTAAGCCAGGAACTTCTTCGCTGTGCGCAAGAGTTCATATCCATGGATTGTCGAGGATCAAAAACTTGGACAAATTTTCCCATTCATTGAAGGTGAATGTTTCATATTCAAGTTCGAGCCTTCGCCAGCCAAAACTCGAAGTTTGCTTCCATAGGTAAGTTTGTCTGAATTATGGAAGTAGTTTCAGTTTCGTTAAATTAATTCTTGGTAATTTGCACTCAGATGCCTCAAACTTTTAGTTTTTCACATTGCTGAAGACTTCAGTTCTCATGTTAAGGTATCTCCTGGTTTACTTAGGAACAATTGTTTCCTTTGCAGGAATGCATCCCTTGGAATAGGGAGGTGTCCTCAGGGAAAGTGGGAAAAGGTTGACAAGGGTTCATGGGCTCGAGCCATGTCGATTTTTGACCACAAGCTGTTGGATATAAGGATGGCTGGTTCATCCTCAGAAAATGTTGAACTATCCATCAAAGAAGGTATCCTCTTCACTGCTTTTCTGCAGTTCTTCTATTATTTGTATATTGCTGTTTTTTACATGTTTATCAACTTCAGCGGACTTCTGATGCTGGTGGCTTGTTATATTTTTTCTTTTCTTCTTGCAGAAATTTTCTTGTATCGTGTAATATTTTTGATCTTTGGCATTCTTCTGTTGAGTACGGCATCCTCTCTGAGTAAGTCATTGGTTTTCTACTACAGCAGTGCTATGACAATTGGCATTTTCCTTGTGGTACTGGTGATCCTATTTCAGGTGATATAGTAGTCCAATCCTCACTTGTTGATATCTGGGTTTGTTTATTACTTTACTTATATGTTATCTATGTGCTTGTATTGAATTCATTCATTTCAGCCTCAACAGGTGGTCGAATTTGTTGGCCACTAGATACTTAAATCAGTGTTTTCTTTGGCTACAATGATCAAAGTACAAGTTAAAACTGCATTCCATGCTTTGGTTATACTTGTGCTGTACTTGTAAGTTGTTTCACATCTATTCCATGCTTCATGTGTAATATTTGTCATTGTCCTTGGTGCCATTCTTCTTCTAGTGTGCTCATCAATAACATTGGCAATCAAAACTGCACTTCTCCACTTTTTCCTGTTTTCCAACTACTGTGTTTTTTAGGGCATTTCATATTTTGGTTTGAATTTTTTATCTCACCTGTGTTGCTGTTGTCAGGGGATGAAGCTTTTGCCAACCGGTCGAAAGAACTCACTTGCTATTTTTATATATTCATCTCTTGTACGTGGCATTTTCTGAATTTGACTTCATGTTTGCAGAATAACATCGTTAAATAAAATTCATGCCTATCTTCTCATAATTTAATCAGGTTGGTTTGGGCTCCTTTCTTGTGCGATATTTGCCAGCATTGTTTCGTTCAATACTTGTGGAGATGGGAATCAGTGAAGACATGTACTATCCTGTATGTAAGTTTCAAAGATAATATTTTGCTATCAAGTCAATAATATTGCATAAGAATAACATTCTGTTAACTGGATGAAGTAATGTACTAATGTTCTTATAACCACAGTTGGCACTTTTCCTTGTGGCTTTTGTTGTTCTTGCTGGAGCATGGATGGGTTTTTGGGCTGTCCGCAAACTAGTCCTTACAGAGGATGGATCTGTTGATATCAGTACTGCTAATTTTGTTGCCTGGTCTATCAGATGTTTTGCTGCTGTTATGATACTTCAGGTACTTTTTCCCATCTGCAGTTAGAAGTGTGTTATGTTTTATGTTTACTTCCTGTCCAGTTTGTCATATGATATTCAATTTCTAGAGTTCTTTGGATCCCCTGCTGGCAGCTGAGGCATTGATATCTGGAATTATCATCTCATCAACATTAAGGAGAGTTTTCAGAGTGAAATTTTTGCGTCGACTATACAAGTAAGTGTGCATTTTCTTAATAGGGTTTTGTTCATATTACCAATTTAAACTAGGGTCCATTTTATTTGATGACAATTGGTGTGGTTTTCCAGCAATGTGTTCTGAGGAAATTGGAATTTCAAAAGTTGTTATAGCCATTTTTCTGTCAAGTTTTTAAGTTTTGTTTGGAATCATGCTTCAGTTTCCCCAATTGTTGACCAGTGTAGTCCTTACATACGTTACGTTAGTGTGCAGCAGAATACTCATTTTGATCCATATCCTGTTCTATATCAGATTCAAGGAAGAATTTGATTGAAATGTTTTAGAATAAATATGCAGGAAGTCGTTAAAATTAGTGAAAAGCATCCACTTGCCGTCTGATGCTCCTGATTTATCACCATTTGGAGGTTCTCCTGATAAATATGGATTTAGGAGTCCCGATGACTCTAAAATCATTCGAACTAGACCAAAAAGATTCACCCTTGCTTCAAGCAGTTCTCCTATGCAAGGTTTGTTAGTTTCCAATCTCACCTAAACAACACGTCATAAGTTAAGACGCGGCCCTCATGTGCAGTAAGCACACTAGTTTTAACACTGACCATTCTTCTTTGTTCAGATTTTAGCAGGACACAATCTCGTGAGTTGGCGGATTTAGATGTCTACCCTTCTGCCTTCCATAGAACACCTGAAAGGAGGAAATTCTCAAAGGGTGAATGGGAGAAGTTCACCAAAGACTCCACTCAAAAGGCTGTTCAAGAACTTGTTTCGTCACCCGACTTTAGCCAATGGGTTGCGGCTAATGCAGAAAGAATCACTGTAACTCCACAGTCCATTGGAACATCTGCTAAGCAGCAACGAAAGTGGTTCTTTTGGTTTTAAGTAGTTCTAATCTTTGCACTTTGCAGAGTGCATGTGACTGATATGTAACTACGAGTGTGATAGCATTGGTAGCTTTGCATAGAGAAATTGATTCCATTCCAAATGGAAAAGGGCTGTCTCGATAATTTCTGTTGGAAATGGACAAGTAATTAAATCATGTCATCTACTTGAGATTAGGGGTGGCAAAAAGGCTTGGTATGTTTGACTCAAAGTCAACAAGTTAGGTTTGGATTGGTTGAGCCTCGGATTTAGGTAATGCAAAAATGACATCATTATGTTTATATAAAAAAATAAAAATTTAGCTAGGCCAACTTGGGCTTCAAATGTTAGCCTAGACTTAATTCGGCCCATTGTCATCTATACTTGGAATAAATCGTTTTCATTTTATTTTAATGTAATTAATTATATTAAAATTGTCAATATTTTTAAGACAAAATCAGAAATTAAACTAGTAATATAAAAGATTTAATTAGTATCACGTCGAATAAAATTAAAAAATTTAAAAAATGAACAAAGATAACTGTCTTTGTATATTGAAAAATTTTAAAGTTTGATTAAATAAGAGATTGTTAAATAAAAATTAATTAGTTTATTTTAATTTTTATAAATTAATTCATCTACAAAAAAAATGGCCTATTAATTAATAAACTCATTTATGTTTAATATAAAAATTTATTAAACTAAATCAAACTAAAAAGTTAAAAATTGAACCGAAAAATTAGCCGATTCAAAATTTTCACTTATAAATTGGCTGAATCGGTTCAGCTTTCAAAAGATTGAAAATTATATTGTTTTATCCCAATTTAAAATCAATTTTTAAATTTGAGTTTAATTTAAAATTTACTCAAGTTAGATTGAATTGAATTCATTTTGTCATCATCCATCGGTGGTGGTGTAAAGTTAAATTGCTTTAAACCACCGCCGATGCATTTTGCTCTTAGCATTATTAAATTGCTTTAAATTTTCAATTTGTTATCAATTAAACCCAAAAATCATTAACATATACGTGGAAAATAAGGTTAATTTGAGTTGAAGGATTTGAACATAGAGCTTCTTCATGGACGTAACGAGGCTTCTACGTAGAGAGACTGGAACATCTCAAGAGTAGCTTAGCGACTAAGATTCTTCTCTATTGCTTAGTGGATGACACCAAGCAAGCTTCATGCTCTTCTTTCTATAAAAGCGTGAAACCGCGTGTATTTCTCCACTTTAATGTCGGTTTGGTCATTGGTGTTTTCGTTCATACGGAAACTTCCCTACTCGCTGCCCCTAAACAGTTTCTCTATATAAACCCACTCATAGGTTCATATTCTCTTAATTGGGTCTTCGTTTTACTTGTTTTTTGGCCGTGAACGTTAGAACCAGCAACTAAAGAGCGATAAAGGAAGGATCTTTACAGCAGAAAGCAGAGAAAAAGATGAGTTACTACAATCAGCAGCAGCCACCAGTTGGTGTTCCTCCACCGCAAGGTGTGCATTTTGGTACTTCAAGATTTTGATTCTGGGTCCTCCTTTTTGTTCTTGAATTTTGTTTCTTGATGATGATCTTGTTTTTTATCTGTAGGATATCCAAAGGATGCTTATCCACCACCTGGATATCCAGTTCAGGGATATCCCCAGGGTTATGCCCCACAATACGTTCAGCCTCCTCCTAGGCAAGAGCCTGGTTTTCTTGAAGGATGGTAAGTGTCTCTCTTCTTCATTTCTTTCTCTTAATTTGTCATCCTGGTTGAATTTGAATCATACTGGCATGCCAATTGCTATACCGTTCGCATGGTAAATTTTGTTTATATGAGCTTCTAACATCTTGATGCCTTGTTTCTGGAAAGTTGTTTACTTTATCTGCTTATGTTGGGAGGAACTAGATGCAATCTTCCTTTCCTGGGAAAGTTTTTTTAGAATATTAAGTCAAGAATTTAAGTTCAAGAGAAGGAAGGTTAGTAATTGTTTGAAATTGAATGGTTTAATGATCTGTCATGAGAATTCTGATCGAATGATTGAGAATCATAACGTTTTAATTGCTTGAAGATCACGCGAAAGAGAACTTAGAGCTTTAACCCCATTCATAAAGTGTTTTATAGTTACAACAGTGCTGACTGGTTTCTTGTTTTCTTATATGCAGCTTAGCGGCACTCTGTTGTTGCTGCCTTCTGGATGCTTGCTTCTGAAGGGTCCTCTAACCAAGCAAC
Source organism: Erythroxylum alaternifolium (assembly GCA_027478495.1). Classification (NCBI taxonomy): domain Eukaryota; kingdom Viridiplantae; phylum Streptophyta; class Magnoliopsida; order Malpighiales; family Erythroxylaceae; genus Erythroxylum; species Erythroxylum alaternifolium. The sequence goes on along the minus strand of JANIIA010000190.1, from coordinate 54,746,129 downwards.
AATTAGCGGCATTTTGTTCTGTTCTTCTTCTTTTGATGGCTTGTTATGGCCTAAGCAGCAATTCTATGATATCAGTATATAGCAGAACTACACCCCTGCACATGTACCTGGTTTTATTAAGAATTAGTGAACTGTTCACATCAACTAACTCACTCTGTAAATTTATCTTACTACTAAGTTTCTTGGTGCAGCTAAACTCAATAATTTAGCTGCTTTTCTTGTTCTTGACAAGGTTTCTGTTCTTTAGAGGGAAAGAGTGCATTGTGAATAAGTGGTCACTTTCTTTTTACTATTGGATGATAATTGCTATTTTGGCATCTGATTCCACGGTTCTGGCATCTCAGTATCACTTTGTCAAGCATCATATCAATTGCAAGGGAAGACTTAGGTCTCTTCCTTTCGGTTGACGTTGGAAAAAAGAGACGAGAAACGACAAGGGAAAGCAAGAATTTGGAGGTCTAGGTGGACCAACTAGCAGTGTCATCCGTTCACAATCTGTGGATGATTTTTGCTTAAAAGTTGCAAATTTATTATTTTATAAGGCTGTTTACTTATTCAATAAACCATATGCATTAATTAATAATTAAAAAAATAATATGACCATTCAACAGTTACTATTTGGGATTATATTATTCGAAACTTGCCATCAAATCTCAACCAACAGAAGCCAAAAGAATATATCCAACTCATCTTGTCTGTTTGTACGTTAGTTCTATTGGGGAAAATGATTTGCAGAGAGAAGACAAGAACACAAACAAGACAAACAGGAAAAGAGATTAGTTTCCATCAGCTTTGGGCAAGCGCTTGAACTTGAAGTTATCAGCATATGACTTCGGCTGCATGTCAAGACATGCAGTAAGTATCACAGCACGAAATTTGTAGATCTAGGAACAAACAAAAATAAAACATTTGGTTCGCATGAATACAAAGCAGATTATGAGTTGAGCCTACAAGAATAAGCCAAGAATGTCGCGTAAGAGTCCTTTTCCCATCTGATATGGATATCAACAGTTACTCGTAAACCATCAACATGGGACACCGCTTCACTAAAGAATCTTAAGGATGTACTTAAAAGGGCTTTGCAACAGTAATTCTATGTAAGCGACCAAAAAAACGTAGTCAATAGTTATACAATCTCCAACGTAATATCCTGCATAACAAGACCTTCACACTAAATTATAAATACTGTTACATGAGGAACAAAATTATACAAGCATAATGAGAGCATAAAGCAAACCAAAACCAAATTTAAATAACGAAACCTTCATCTAAGAAAACAAGCATGCTTTTGGACGACATATGATTAAGTTGAAAACTGCCGCTAAAAGACGGGGAAAGAAAATTTACAAACCTTCAATAGAGGTGTATAAAGCTTTTTAACCTGGAATGAGTTCGAGGAGATACGTAACTATGTAAGCAAAAAAGGTGTAAAGAGATGCGTAGTTGAGTTTACTCTACTGGACAGTAAAAAGAAAGCAATGCAAGAAATGAGTTTCATTTTCATGTCTGATCGAAAATGTTTTTAATCAAACTGAAGGCTAGAAGACATACTGGCTTAATAGAACAAACAAGCTGTCTGATTATATTCATAACGCAAAAGCGCTATTTATGCTAAAAAAACTCAGTCTTAACAGTTAACTACCAGTGACGTAACTAGATTAAAAAGATTATAGGAGCCAAAAAGTATGACATTTGCTTCATTTCCACCCCTATGGATATACTTGATAACATTTCAACAGATTGAAAATCACAATCATAGATGGGAATAATATCAGTCAGTTTGCATGTGAAAGAAAAATCAGTTTGATAACATATGCAACCGGATTAAGCAAAGCCAGAATATTGGCAGAATGACAGAGACTTCAAGTGAGAATTAACTTCATAAAAGCTGCATTAAAGGCATCCTACAGCCAAAACAAGAAAAGAGAAAAAAAGAAAGACATCATCCACATTTCTTTAAGCAGTTTAACTTTTAACAGGACCAAGGCTTAGCACATACCTCATAATTACAACCATGTCGCTCTGCAAATTCCCTTGCGGCTTCTTCACTCTCAAAACAAAATCCAGCATCGCCAACATTTGCATAAGGGTCACCTGTGGACGTCCAACCCATCAGTGGATTTTCCCACCTACAGAATTAAGTCAGGTAAAAATAACTATTAACCACAGTTGATACCATAATCTGCAACAAGACCAAAAAAATATAATCTCTATTTACGACCTGCACTATGTAAATGTTTCACCACTAAAATAAGACATAAATCATGTTGCAGAAAACTACTAGGTAAGCAAACTTTCATTAGAGATACTATCAGCAAATATGGAACTCCTTAGATATCATTATGGAAATATTTAGTAATACAAGTATGCAGAGAATCGAAAAAGCTACTTCCCATAAACAATTCTTGGAAATAACAGATAATGCTAGTCCTCAAAGAAAGTGGCGTTTCTTAGCATATAAGAACTCTTTTTAGGACATAAGGTTTTTCCATAAGTATAAACAACTAAGAAAGTGGGATGTCTTAGCATATAAGAACTCTTTTTACGACAGAAGGCTTTTCCATAATTATAAACAAAAGAAAATATGCCAGATCTGCAAGTATCTCCAGAAGAATAGTCCTAAACATTCATCCAAAATAACAGGGTTTCCACGCTAATCCAAGGGTTTGTAATCTCTAGCGTGAATTCTTAAAATTAAGAGGACATACTTATGTGTTGAAATAAAATTGATTTTCCACCTTTCAACTTTCCCAGCGCCTTGCTGCGATGCAGTTCTAGCTGGTGAATAAATAACTACCTGCGGCCAAGTCATAATCAAGAGAAAATACACATAAGACAGAAAACTCAGGTCGAAACCAAACCAAATAATGATACACAATACAGCGTAACAAACTGAAATAAAGGACAGAAAAGAAAGCGTGAAATGGATTTTGTTCCAAACTTAAGAGATAAATGGGCATGTTTTGCAAATAAAAACAAGTAGAATTGGGAAATAACCTCCCATGAGGCCATGACCCCGATGTTGAAAGTGAATTTAGCAAGAATCACAAATCTTTTTTTAAGTCCGATCTTCCTCAGACCCAAAGAATTCAACCCAGAAAAAGCCTGCCACTACATATTTCTAAAAAAAAAAGGTTATAATTAGGTCGTCTTCCTTAAGATCCAAATGGAAGTCAATCAAAACAAGGTTCCAGAAAACCATTTTACACTGACTAATCCTTCCTCTTTCCTTTCACATTCATTTTCTTTGCATTTTCAGCCAACACAATCGCGATCACTTCCAAGGTCACTATAAAAGAAGCTAAACGGTTAAAAATAAAAACTTTTGAAAACCTAAGCCATCAAACCACTCGAGCATCCCTCAAATGGATAACACAGAGGAAGTTTCGGCCACTTAGATAGAAAGTAGACAAATGCAAGAAGTAAAAGAAGTAATACACAGACGAAGCAAAAGACAAAGGAAACCAAAACACAGACGAAGTAATACAGAGGAAGATGACGTCACCCAGAAGAAGCTGACGTCATCACAGACAAAGCAATACAGAAGAAGTTCGTTCACAGAGGAATTAAAACACAAACAAAGCTAGTTCATAGAGGACTGCATCTTGGCAGACGTTGCATCCTCACAGAAGAAGATAAC